>WNGS01165523.1:38186571-38219244 GCA_020271785.1 Procambarus virginalis | reverse complement strand
GTGAGAGTAGTGGGAAAATGGAACGCACTTAAGGAACAGGTTGTGGAAGCCAATACTATTCTTAATTTTAAAACCAGGTATGATAGGGAAATGGGATAGGAGTCATTGCTGTAAACAACGATGCTCGAAGGCGGATCCAAGAGTCAATGCTCGATCCTGCAGACACATATAGGTGAGTACATATAGGTGAGTACACACACACACACACACACACACAGGGACACCCCCCGAATATATATCCGAAAGGAAGGGCAGTTTAGAAAAATAGCTGAGAATGTGTAACAACGATGAATTAGAAGCTGAATAGGAGAGGAATTAAAAATTCATTACTTTAATGAGGAGTAATGGAAGATGAAGGAGAAACCGCAAATAGTGTAATTCGATAAAGTAAATAGACGGAAGAAATATAATAAAGAGATATTTTCCATAAGAGAGAATGGAATTATTAGAAAGAAAGTTTTATTATGAATAAGCGAAATGCTGCTAATCTTTGAACAATGGGAGAATGAGTAGGAAAAGATAACAAAAACTGGTGTTTCGTTAGGAAGGAACATCAGGAATGAAGAAAAAATTAACAAGTGTAAAAGAATTGTGAAAAAGAATGAAGCATAAGAATAGTCATGGGGATAGGTGAGGGAGAGAAGAGAGAGAGCAGAGAACAAGAATGAATTAAAGATGAGTGTAAAAAGGGTGAAGCAGGAGGCGAGTCGCTAATTACACTTCCATGTAAAAAGTTAGAAAAAATGTGTCGGGTCAAGCAAGGGAAAATAATTTTAACGATGTTGACATAGCATCAGAAGAGATGAGAGAGGAGAGAGATGAGAGAGAGAGAGAGAGAGAGAGAGGATGAGAGAGAGCGAGAGAGAGAGAGAGAGAGAGAGAGAGGAGAGAGAGAGAGAGAGAGAGGCAAAAAAACCATGAATATTGCGAGTTCTTAAAAAAAAGAAAGAAAATACCACTTGAAAATATAAAAATGTGTGTGTTCTCATCTAGCTGTGTTTGCGAGGCTTTAGCTCCACGTCCCGCTTCTTAACTTAATCAGGTTGATTGGAGAAGTTACGCAAAATCATACCTATGAATCAAAATACAGAGTTAGCATCAACTCTTTATATATAAACTGTTCCACTTTTATGCTACTCTAACACTGAAAACATTCCTGACAGTCTACTAGTTGTGGAGATTTTAATTTTAGTGATTACGATACCATTACTGAAGTATGTGCGCGTGATTGTGAGTGTGTGTATTTTCATCTATTTATACTCACGTATTTGTGCCTGCAGAATTGAGTATTAACTCTTGGGTTCTGTTATTTCTAGCCGCCGGTTTTCTAATGCAATGACTCCCTAACCTACCTGCATGTTTATACATGTGTCTCACTTCAAATAAAATAAAATATTACTTTTACCAAGACAGAATTTGAATATACACGTAAAACGTTCCTACTCGACCTCCCAATCGTCAAATATCTTACATTTATAATTTATTTATCACCATCTAGTGGAATTTTCATTTTCAAAGCACCATATTTTTCTGGCTTATTTTCCACTACACGACCTTAATCCTCTTAGTGCGTTGGTAAGAGGATTTTTTCGAGAAAAAGTAGTTATTAGATTGTTTCCTTTTTTATATAACGCATCCAGACCAGAACAGTTCGAAACGTTATAAGTCCCTTTCCAAGATTTCTGACTACTATATCTGGACTCCGAAAAACATTAACACAGATTCAAGGGAGCTGGAATATTTCTCTACGATTACTATTGAAAGCGTTGTTAGGCTGCATCATAATATTTGTGAAGGTCGCTGTATGGAGACAGGTGTTTCTGGGAGCCGTTGAGTGTTTAGCAGCTGTAAATTATCAAGATGTTGTGATTTTGATTATAATACTTTTGAGATTGAACAAATTCTAACTATATTGTTGAGTCACTGTGGCATCAATATGCATTCTATAGATTAAGTATAACAGGAGAGTGATTGGAATGGAATTTCATATATTTCTTTCCAGTCACTCTGCAGTGAACAGTGCACTGTATAGGAAAATTCACTGAGGATAGTGACAAGGAAAGAAGTATTGTACATATAGGTGAAAATAATTTTACATAGGGTACGTTATGCATAATCTAGGACAATTAGAATAATGATTCACAATACAAACTGTGACTTAAATATCTAAGTAAAATTTAACTTATACAGTATTAATTTAACAGGAGTCTGTTGATGCTAAATTAAGCTGTTATAAGTATGGGGGTTCAAGTGTTTTTTCTTTAAATTTAACGTTATCTTCATTGCAGAGTTAGATATCACATAATTTTTGCCCTAAACTTTACCATCAAAAGAGATATTCTAATCGGCAACAGGTTGCCGATTAGACCTGGTTACCTGTTGCCGATTAGAATATCTCTTTAAATGGATATAGGAAAATATTCTTCATATTAAATACAGTCATTACACTATTGCACCTAGATACATCCTATCATCTGTACGACCAATAGAAACTCGTACTTTACACCACACCTGCCCTAGACAACGAATGACAATTCATTATCATATTACCTGGGCCTCTCGACAAGCTAACCACTTAATCTTCTCACACCCGGATGCCACATATATTGCTTTATTTAACCGTTATCATTTATGTTTCGTCTTCATCATAAAAAATAAGATGTGCCCTAACGAGATGTGACGGGCTCGTTAAATGCATGAAATAAAATTTTGGAGAGTTATTTTTTATTTACTTTAGTAAGTGGAAAAACTTTAAGATATATAAACAATATTAATTGACCTATACCATTCTATCATATTCACTAAAGCACATTTTAACTGAAGCTCTTCTTAGATGTACACTAACTTATCCTCACATGACCTAAATAGAACCATTATTGTTCAGTATTGAATTAAATCCGATGGATATTAAATAGTAGTACAAGTATACATTTAACTATGTTAACATCGATATATGTTTACAATTCCTCAACAGATAAAGGCAAGAGGGCAATAATTCCGAAACTTTTGCCTATTTAAATGAGTCAAACTTTTTTCACTAAACTACGTCTAACAAAACCTCTTTAAATGCACGACCAAAATGTATTCCCTACACAAGTATAAAATTATTTCACACACATTATAAAGCAAAGCAAAATATTCTTCCAAATTTTGCAACGGGTAATCGTTCGAACGAGAGAGAGAGAGAGAGAGAGAGAGAGAGAGAGAGAGAGAGAGAGAGAGAGAGACGCGAATGTTGTCCTGGGGTGATTGGAATGCGGGTGCCGGTGTTGACAGCTCCAATGTGAATACTCCTCAAAGTTGCTAGCGCTTGCAATTCACAAAATATCACTACAATATGGGATTTTAAAAATCAACATAATATATGTTTACAATTATCATTAATGACACCTATGTTTCTGCTGCTTATATAAGGTATGGACTAATCGAAGAAGAAAATTGCACATAAAAGAACACAAACTACAGGTTCGACAACGGATTCGTTGGCAAGTGGAACACACTTCCAAGGATCATTTCTGAAACTATCACCCTTGTAATTTTACAAAGAGTACAGACTGATACACGAGCGAAAACAATTAAATATAAACTTAACATATCTCGTATGAGCCCCTAAGCCAATCGTTAATGTTCTTAGTTTTGTTTGTTCTATATTCAATTCATTATAATCAGCATCTTAGCGGATAGGCGAGTTATTAAACAGAAAATTTTTCGCATGTTTCAGGAATGCTCCTCTAGAGGCTCTAACATGTACCACAAGAGTCCTCGAGAGGTCCATTCAAGAATCTGCGTATCTGTCTACTGCATATAAATGATTTTTAGAATCTCAACGGTGCCATAAACTTCGCCAACCGTTCGCAACAAATATAATTTTCGTTCATATGAACCAGACTTACTCTAATACACAGAATATACGTAGTAATAGAGTTTCGAAGGGCAAAATAACATTGAAGACATTCAATGACAGAATATGACATTCAATGTCATATTAGAAGATAATAGAAGTTTTCATATTTGACTTTATATTCATTCATATTAGTCTTCATATTCATAGAAGTCTTCATATTATGTCAAGTCTGATTTCTAAATAACCTAAAATTCACATTAAACCATATTGAAGAAATTACTAATATGTAGTGCTTATCTATGAAATTAATTTAGTATAGTCTCTTTGGCCCACATTTTCAATGCAGTAATTGTCTATGGTATTATATCCATAAACTTTCATTAAGATAAGTGCAATTAACCAGTGAGAAAGTAATAAAAAAACGTTTCAATAAGCAACTTTGTCAGAACCGAAAAACAGTGGAGTATGACCATAGTGCAAAGGATTTGCCACCTCTTCTGTAGAAAGGGGAAAAAATTGCATTTAATCTCACATTGTTACATTTTTTCCTAAGCACTAAACTGCTGATCATAATATACGCTGTTTAGAGTATAAACTGCTTCTCTACCTGAACATGCAGCAAAACTTGCAGCATGCCCAAAATCTCAAGCATAAGGTTATAATGTCATAAAGAATGCAAACTTTCACCAATTGGTCAAAACAAGTTAGTTCCTATTTATATCCTCCCAAACCCATATATATATATATATATATATATATATATATATATATATATATATATATATATATATATATATTACCATTATTTGTACATGCAGCAGATAAATCCTAGAATCTCTAGCATATTCGAAATATTTCTACGTTCTGATGATCATTATTTTCTTGAAAGAGCAATTGTTAGCTTCCGACTATGCATATGTTTTGCTGCTCCTGTTAATAACTTTTCTGTATTATATTAATGTTACACTGGTTGAAGATATCTAAAGTGATATAAATCCCTAGTTATTATTAATATTTAGGTGCTCTAGCTACTCAGTAGCTCTAAATCTTTTACACTTGTTCAGCTCCGGGTAATGTGAACTGAGGAAAATAGAATATATTTCACAACAAAATCATGCATCCTGGAATGTGACGACATTGTTTAAGCAAATAATTTCCACCATATTGCCAAAAAAAGTCAGTACCTAAAACGATAGTCGACAAAAAATGCTTTGACAAGCCCAAACGCAATATCTTTGTATTGGCGTTTTTTTCTCATACTATTTAAATATATACACCAGCTCTACTACAACACTTCACCTGGGAAAGGATGAGTGTTTGGGGGTGGCTGGGATTATGCATGGAATGAGAGGGCGTGTAGGTGGGAGAGACAGGGTGTATATGAGGGTGAACCTCAGAGTGGTGGTCACACCCCTCAGTACTGTCCAGTGGTCAAAACCTCAGAGTGGTGGTCACACCCCTCAGTACTGTCCAGTGGTCAAAACCTCAGAGTGGTGGTCACATCCCGTAGTACTACACTGCCCTACGTCATGCATCAAGACCATGAATCTCTAACCCTATTAATTTCCAAGAGGTGCACATCTTTATTTACACAGAATTCCAATCATATTAACCAAAAAATAATTGGAAATTACAAGCAATTTGAAATTCACTTTGCTCGCGGATGTAGATTTATCAGCATTACTCACGCCAATTTGCATTCCTTGTGTTCATTACACGAGAGAACCTTACAGAGCGCCTTATATGGAGAACGTTGACCCGGCATGCGTTATCAAGTAGTAAAAGCTTTGGAATTTAGATCAACTGACCGCTTGTCGTACCCACACAATGACGAAAGTGGCACTACCGATGAAACTACTTCATTATGTTTAAGTGGCACTACTTTAATATGTTTAAGTTATAACAGCAAGGAATAAGTATGATAAGAACAACCATTAAAACAGTTGTAAGATTGTAAAACATTAACCAAGATAATTATTTCGTTACATAAACACTTCTGTAATTAATATATTTACAATAAGCTGTGAAACTCCAAACAAAGACAGATGATTATAAAATAGCAGTATTATGATAATTACATATACATAGCTGGTGTAGGAATTAACTTTTTAACTGATTGTACAAATTCGATTTTTTTCATTGTATGGTATCGGTTTGAACCAAAATGTTATTTTGACTTTTAATTGCATTTTTCATCAATTTTTATAGCATCTGATTACACACCCTCAAAAGAGCATGAATCAGTTGACATTCCGAACAGGAATAAATACGTGTTTAAAATGTTCCACGCCGAGTCAACCAATACCTTTTCCACCACCGCCCACGGGATGGGTATGGGTATGATGTGCATAATAAATGGAATCAAATGAACAGCTATAAATTTGTCTCTATCTTAAATTCTGTATGTATAATCGATGCCTTATTTAATAGTTTAATTTTCTGTTACCGATCAATCAATAAATGATGGGCATCGTATCTCCAGCCACGTAATTGGGATTCATCGTCGGCAAGCAATAAATGCCAGCGGTTTAAACGACTCGATTGGTGTGCGATATGTCCCAAAAAACGGGTGGGATTTGTCCAGAAAAAGGACAAATGTCCTTTTGAACTTCTTGTCCTTGGAACGTAGACTCAAATACGAGTCGTGTGTAATATTGCAGTCGTCCTCTCGAGCCTCGAGCGCTCACAACGTCACTAAACTGAAATACTAAGTTGGCCGAACATAACCTAACTCACGAATAGGAACGCGACATCACGTGAAGTTTGTGTCCCGCTATAATTTTTAGTATGTTAATTCTTGACGATTTATTCGTCCAAATGCAATGGGCTATTCTAGATCACGAGTTGTTCATAACTTATTCATAAATATATCTCACCAACACGTTAAACATTCCAGCAATCCCACATCTATCCTATTACCATTTAAATTGTTCCCATATATATATAATGAACCCAATTCCCAAACTAAGATTTACCAAAAAATGTTTTAAGTAAGGACTTTAAATTAAAAACTTGGCTCTACTACTGTCGTTTTATACTACACTGTATATCTAAGCCTGACTGCAATAAATTTTCACTAAGAAGCCGCACCGGGTGTTCTATATGTGGACGTAACCATCGGACGTGATCTAAGCGACTCAACAAACCTGCGAGTAATCAAGGCGGACGGCAGCTTTTTCAGAACACAATGAAGTTCTTGTTACAACTGCAACAAAAACGAAAGGTTGTATAAAAAGAACTTTTCAAACAAGAGATGCCATATATATATATATATGTCGTACCTAGTAGCCAGAACGCACTTCTCAGCCTACTATGCAAGGCCCGATTTGCCTAATAAGCCAAGTTTTCATGATTAATACATTTTTTCTAATTGTTTTCTTATGAAATGATAAAGCTACCCATTTCATTATGTATGAGGTCATTTTTTTTATTGGAGTTAAAATTAATGTAGTAATGTGACCGAACCTAACCAACCCTACCTAACCTAACCTAACCTATCTTTATAGGTTAGGTTAGGTTAGGTAGCCGAAAAAGTTAGGTTAGGTTAGGTAGGTTAGGTTGTCGAAAAACAATTCATGAAAACTTGGCTTATTAGGCAAATTGGGCCTTGCATAGTAGGCTGAGAAGTGCGTTCTGGCTACTAGTACGACATATATATATATTAATATATATATATATATATATATATATATATATATATATATATAATATGTATATATATAGAAGATGTATATATATATATATATATATATATATATATATATATATATATATATAGATGTATATATATATATATATATATATTATATATATATACATATATTAGATATATATATATATATATATATATATATATATATATATATATATATATATATATATATATATATATATATATATATATATATATATATATATATATACACATCTTCTAAGACACTTCCAAATGGGCATTTTTGGTCGGTTTAACTTCGTCTTTCAACGTCGCCCAAAGTACCTGAGAATGAAAATAATGTCAATCATCCCGAATTTTAGATTTCGTTTAGATTTTACTTGTCTTCAATATAAATTTCAACCATAATTTCAATCTTGGAATTTTTTTGTTTGCACTCGCACACAAGCCACGTCCCTCGTACCCCCTCCCTCACCGCCGCCAGTACCCTACCACCGCCAGCTTCCAACCCCGCCCAACTCCTACCCAAGCCACCGCCCCTATCCATACGGAGCCCAATCATCCCCGTCCCCGCCAGCTTCCCGCCTCCATCGGAACCCTGGTTCATGCCCCACTACCTACCCCCACACCTACCCCTTCCAACCCGAACCCCTACCCATGCCTGCTCCCTCCCCCTCCCTAAACAAGGAGTGGAAAAGGCTTCACAAGTCTTGTCCACCAAGACTTACTAAGCCTAGACGAGGCTTACCAAGCCTAGACGAGGCTTACTAAGCCTAGACGAGGCTTACTAAGCCTAGACGAGGCTTACTAAGCCTAGACGAGGCTTACTAAGCCTAGACGAGGCTTACCAAGCCTTGACGAGGCTTACTAAGCCTTGACGAGGCTTACTAAGCCTAGACGAGGCTTACTAAGCCTAGACGAGGCTTACTAAGCCTAGACGAGGCTTACTAAGCCTAGACGAGGCTTACTAAGCCTAGACGAGGCTTACTAAGCCTAGACGAGGCTTACTAAGCCTAGACGAAGCTTACTAAGCCTTGACGAGGCTTAATAAGCCTGGTCAGTTATGTATACATTCTGTATATGAATTGTTTAACATTTATTTGGCATATATTATTACGTTAATTAAATATACGTAAAATCAAATATTTTTTTTACTCTAGAAAGCGGTAAACTAAAATGCAATTTGCGACTACAATTATATCAAACATTACTTCACATACAATCAGGATGTTCTACATGACACTAGTACCATCTTGACCTCATGTATTTGAAGGTATTAGGAAAGTGAACATTACATTACCTGTAACTGTAGTCTTCACTGCCGGAGCCTCAGACGTGTTGACAATATGGCGGCTGGCGGAGCTTCCAGGCGATGTAGAGTTTTATTTTTGTTAAAGTGGAATTACAGACATGTGTGTACAGACATGTGTGGCGTCCTCGAAAAGTGTTTGTATAAACTACATTACGTCATGGGCGTTTCCAGTATTGCAATAAATTTAAATTTGGAAATGAATAAACGAATTTTCGCTTTTTTGAGAAATTCATATAATTTATTCTTGAAGAAATCTCAAGGGACTTGTTCCGAATCTGCACAAGGAAGTACTAAGGCCAGGAGGCATGGTAGACTGTGCAAAATAACGTCGATGAAAACTGTGAAATACTGTGAAAACTGTGAAATACTGTGAAAAGTAGAGTTGCAATGAGAACTCTAAACATAAAACGTCCGAGACTTTTTATCTCTCTCAAACCATCAAGGACGTAACTAACCAATCTCTTTCGGTGTTCAAACAGGAACTTGACACGAATCTCCGTGGGATACGTGATCAACTGGGTGGAAAATAATAAATCAGACTGCGAGAAGTTGAGTCTAACAGTCTGGTTCATCAGACCACCAGTCACAGGCCTGGTCAGAGATTGGACCGCGAGTACACTGATCCTTGGATCCATTTCAAGGTATAACAAGCAGGAGGCTATATTGCTTTCAAGATCATGTTGCCTGAACGCAACAGGTAACAATAACGCGCGCTCTGATATTTCAGCTAAATTCCTTTTTGTGAATACAGGTATGTGTTCGCAATAAGGAATTTAATTATATCAGGTACAATAAAAATCGCGTGGAAACTAAACAGACAGCAACATACCTTAAAATGGTGGCGTTGTGTCCCTCGAAGAGCTGGAGACTTACCTGTAATGGCATGAAAATTAATTATTTATACACATAAGATGAGGTAAGGTAATTATCAGGAGAAAGAGCGCTAAAGTATTACAACTATACAGAAGGTGGAAGGGACACGAGGACAAGAAACTGGGATAGGATGGAGGACAGGAGGTATGCCCAACCACTTGAACGGTTATGGGATGAACGTCGACCTGCGAGAAGCGAGACCGTCGCACTACCGTCTATGACAAGTGGTTGGGCACCTAGGTAAAATGCTCGTATACTTTTCAGGCGTTCTACACTACAAATATAATATAATCACCACATGAATGTCATCATATTTTAGTGTAAGGATATAAGCAGCGCACATGAAAGTGACACTCGAGTATCGAGGTCTAACTTACCTTGAACTGAAGTGCGAGAGCGCCGAGATACCTCGTCAAGTGAGGTCATTTTAGAGCAGATGTGGCAACGCTGCCTGCGACATGCTCGTATCCACAAATTTCTGATGTTTTTTCTGTTAAAAACTTATGACTTAACCAAATGATGTCGCCACTCACGAATCATGAAAGACTTCTGAAGCACTCGACACGAGAACAATAATAAACATGTAAGTTATATGTTTATATACGTTATACTACCACATGAACATAACACTTAACATGTACGTTATTTTACCACAGCAGTAAAAGTCGGGATTTCTGTTAAACACTAAACACTTCAGAAATAACAGTCACGTACAGACGTTGCGGTGTTTCCTGCAATGGTTTTATTTTTGTGTCATTAGAGGTAACCACAATACACTTCTAGAATCTTTCTGCGTTAGGAGATTGTTTTAGATTTAACTACTCAGGACGAACTGTCCAGGTAGCGCGGGCTATAGTGAGCCCGTAATTGATTTCTGTTATTCGCGATAACCTGGTTACTGTGATATTTGAGTCAAAGTTACAACACACTTATCACTCACAATATGTAACGCTTACTAATATGGCCCGCGGAAGACAGCCCGTCGTAGGGCTCTGCTCGTTCAGGCTATGGCCGTCCCCATAATTACATTTATCAGTTCAAAGATACTGCGCATTCAACATCGGTATTTTTAAATTATAAAGTATTATTACTATTTATAATTATTTTGTGAATTATAAGCCGAGGATTGGTTAGGTGTGTAGGTTGTTAGCAATTATTTGTGTTTGGGTGCGTGGGTGCGGTATTTATAAATGAGCGACTCAAACGTATGAAGAGAGTAAAGCAATATTCGAGAAAAACTCGACTGTCATCACTTGTCACTCGCATGTGAAGCGTTTTCCATTCCTAAACAGATGGTTTGGTGACTGTATTAAGCAGCATTTTGCCAATGATTATGAGAACGGGTTGTTAAAGAACAGTGCCTAGAATTTCCTTATTTCGAGTTTCGAATGAACTCTCTCATGAACCCATTCGAAGCCAGGCGGTGTTTCTCGAAGCTCAATCTCAAAACATTGAAAATTTTCTTCTCTCACTTGCTGTGCTCGAGGCACACTTCTCTAGCCACTTAGCCCATGGACTTTAAATGTAAATAATTCAGCCAGACTTCACAAACATTTGCAAGGCGCCCATAAGTCCAGCCAGTTAGTCACAGCTGAAGTAAGTCAAGCTTCACTCGAGAGTGCTTTGCTCGATTCCTAAGTTCGAGTCGCGCCTATATGGGTGACTTTCTCCCGACCTGTAAATGCGGATGATTGCCAAGAGAACCTAATTACTTGGCCATACATAACATGCGCCTAACTGTATACGGAATTGTAATGTATAATAGCGATATTTTGTATTTGCTGAAACCCTACTTTCTGATGTACAATGCGTTATTGTCGATGAGTGAGTCATTGAGTCTTGTGGATCGGCCGAAGCTTGCTCGAGCATGGCCTGAGGGTAGGTTTCTAGGTGCAAAGTATATGTAAACTGTAAGATGTAACCCGATTCACGATCTATTTTAAGAATAGGTATAATAGAAAATGAGGTGAGAGTGGATTATTTTAAGCAGAAATCGTATTCGTATAAACGAAAGTGCTTGCTACAATGCACCTTAACTCGTATTTTTGTTATGCTCTAACTTACCTTTGTGAACATACTAACAACATGCCCACCGAACAAAACGGTGTATAAAGAATATCAATAAGACATGCCTAAATTGAAGGACAACAGAACGAGTGATACAGGTAGAAACTGTATCATTCCACCAAAAGTGAGTAAGAATTCGTTTGCAAATTCAATATGTTGTCATTAGTAATTGTTTTCTTTGTGCATATTCTGCGTATTATGGATGCCATCCTCTGCGTGGCCTTCCCTCCACCCTCCTTGCGCTCCCCTCTCCTCCCTGCGCGACACCACTCCTCCCTGCGCGACACCACTCCTCCCTGCGCGACACCACTCCTCCCTGCGCGACACCTCTCCTCCCTGCGCGACACCTCTCCTCCCTGCGCGACACCACTCCTCCCTGCGCGACACCACTCCTCCCTGCGCGACACCACTCCTCCCTGCGCGACACCACTCCTCCCTGCGCGACACCACTCCTCCCTGCGCGACACCTCTCCTCCCTGCGCGACATCTCTCCTCCCTGCGCGACACCACTCCTCCCTGCGCGACACCACTCCTCCCTGCGCGACACCACTCCTCCCTGCGCGACATCTCTCCTCCCTGCGCGACATCTCTCCTCCCTGCGCGACACCACTCCTCTCTGCGCGACACCACTCCTCCCTGCGCGACACCACTCCCCGCGAGTGAGGGAAGGGGGGAGGAAGGTGAAGGATTGAAGGTGCGCAAGGGTGGAGTGGTGTCGCGCAGGGAGCAGTTGTGTCTGCGAAATTGTGTCTGTGGGGGAAATTAGCGTGGCAGGAATCAGGGTTCCGATGGAGGCGAATAGCTGGCGGGGGCGGGGATGATTGGTCTCGGTATGGGTAGGGGCGGAGGCTTGGGTGGGGGTCGGGCAGGGGTGATAGGGTTGGAGGGAAAAGGCTTTTGTGGCTTGTGTTCGATGTTGCTCTGTATAAAAAAAGTAAAAATATGTTATTATATCCATTCAAATATAATAAATGGTTATCTTTTATTTTGTTAATTTAACAAATTTGCTGTATATTTTAATTGTTTCGTCTTATATATTTCGTATTTTATCTATTAGTAGTCATAATGATTAGTAGTCATTATATCTAACGAAGGTTCGAAACTATTTTTAACTTGTCAGTTACACCTCTGTTCAACTTCCCGTTCTCTTGAATTGTCACTTCGCTTAAACCGAACCTTTTACCCAAAGCAGAAACATACGGACCCAAGCAACCCACCTAACCTATCCTGTTCGGTGCAGAGAAAGCGGATATATTTGTGAGCCGTTATTTCTCTGAATAGGATGCATTTGTAACGTTGGTTACGATTGAGGAAAAAGTGACCTATTAGTTGAGAGGATTGGTTTGTTCAGAGCTAACCGTACCCCACCGATAACCTTCAATGTCGCAGTAGAAAATAATTAAATCAATAGTACATTCACGGAGTGCGAATAATACCGAACTCGCGTAGCTTCGAGAATTCCTAATGTTTACTATAAATACATTGATATTAAAATATAAAATACGAGCAATAGAAACACAATAATATAAAACACGAAATAATGAGTGGAATCACTATCGATAAATTAACAAAATAATAAAATATAAAATTATGATTACAAAAACCAAATGATTTCCAACAGAAACTGTTGTAACAAACTCAATGGCAAGCCACCAAGCCATCCTTATTGTAGCCTACCTCGTTAATAATGAAAGAAATGCATTTTTGGCAGAACATATCAATTTACGTAATGTGCATATTCAGCTTAATATAATTTCGTGTGGTTCTCCAGGTACCCAATTACAGAGCACTCCAAATGAGACAACTCCGCTATTGAGCTTTAAGGAGTCACGAAAGATATATTATTTTATGCAAGTTCGGGACGTTGGAAACTTCAAGTGATACTTTTACTGATTAAATGCATTAGGTTGATGACGATTATCGGACCGATATATTCTTAATGTTAAAGTATAATCTTATTCTTATTCTATATTGTTAAAGTGTCAGTTACTTGTTTATCTTTGAAACGTGCTTACGTTAATAGCTTAATTATTAATTATTTATTTCTCACAAATTAAAGCGGCCCATATTGATTCTCCAGTAGATATAATGAATATCAGAGTTTTTAAAGTATCAAGGATTTGTAAATGAATATATCAAATACAGAACAAACTGCGTCAGTTCACTGGAAGTTTTCCTTCAGGTTACTGCACAGCCGCAAATATTTTCAACGATTCGGAAATGTAAATTGTTAATTAGACTCATAAGCAGTACAGCTACTCAATTGTGTCCTTCAAGCGAGTATAAATTGAAGATAATCCAATGAGTAGTCTTGAGTAACTTGGCCGCATGCTCGTTTGTAGCCGCGGCCTCAACGCTCTCTCATAGATGCGGGAAATTGTTTTCGTAGAAGACATTGAAAAATTGCAAGCTGATGTTGATACAGTTTTCGACTATGCAACATAAAATACCATAATGTTTAATAGTTACAAATTCCAGCTATTTAGGTATGGAAGAAACTACGACCTTAAACGATATACAGGTTACTAGACACTCAGATCTACTCACAGCAGGAAAGGAACATGTAAGCGATCTAGGAATAATGATGTCGGACCTAAACGAAGTTAAACGTTAAAACGATTTAATAGTTAAATTATGGTTATGCTCCATAACGTTTATGGAGCATAACCCAGCAAATATAGCGTCAGCTAGTATAAAGGATAAAATGGATTAAGAGAACCCACAAATCACAGGATACTATCACAATGCTCATACTTTTCAAATCACTTGTGCTATCATGCCTTGAGTTCTGCTCGATACTCGCTTCCCCCTTTCAGAACAAGAGAGATTGCTAATAGAAAGGGAATTCAGAGAAAACATATACGACAAACAGATACGATAAAGCACCTAAATTATTGGGACCGTCTCAGAGCTCATTAAAATGACTCTCTGGAAACGAGACGAGAGTGGTATTACATAATGTGTGTATGGGAACTACTGGAAGGCCAGGTCCCAAATTTGCACGGAAAATTAACAGCATATTGAAGCGAACGATAATATAGGAAATGCAGAACAAGAGCTAATAAAGAGAAGAGGTGCCATGGGCACAATCAGAGAACACTATGAACATCAGAGGTCCACGGCTGTCCTCCCAGCAGGAATATAAAATATTGCTGGAACCACAGTGGACTTCTCTAAGAAAAACATTGACTCTTTCCTGCAAGAAGTACGGACCAACCTTACACTTGCACCAAAGGGAATACAAAAAATATATTTTGCATTATATCCATATCATAATTTTCGGATAATTTTCAGAAAATTTTACATAACATTCGTGAACTTATTATCGTATGACACCCGTTATATGCGTATCTCCCAAAATATTCTTTACAGCTATAGATTAATGTTGCTCCCTACAATTATAATATAAATTGGTGGCACAGGGAATCCTAGGTGGAGGAGAGCAGTATATCTCTCGTGATCTTACACAACAATGCAAAGCAGTTCAACATGTATGACAATATATTAAAAACATAATTGAGACCCCTTGCACATGGAAACATATTACAGACTTTCCTCTTTGAAATTTTAAACATTAGACAACAGTCTTGGTCCACTTCTGTTTTAAATGCATGTTTCCGTATGTTAGTCCTCAGGATATGAACATATATGATTAATACTTGAGCTGCCAGCACGTGCACCGGACACAGTAATTATCTTCGTATCCGGCCCAACTTGGTGATCCGTATTGTTAGGTGTAATGTCAGGGAGTTCCCATCGCACCCGTTTATATTCGAGCCTCTACGTCTACTAAGAGTAAATATTATCAAGTCTTTTTCTTCCTCTTCCCTCCCTCTATTTCCTCTCTTACTCTTCCTCTTCTCTTGCCTTCCCTTGCCCACCTTCCTTCCCCTCTCCCTCTCCCTCCACTTCACCATGATCACTGTCGTTTACCCGGACTGAGAACCGTATATCATTCCTCCCGGGATTATTATGAAGGCCGCAGGGGTCTGAGTGATATGTAGCTGTCGGCTGAACATGGCCATTTCGCTCTATCTGTCAGACACCAGTACAAAGGAATTTTGTACCATATTGACTCTTTTTTTTCGGTGTGATATTGCAAGCGTTAAGTAGATGGAGTTCATTATGTTTGTCAGTGTATAAATCTCCACCTCTTAGACAAATGTCACGCACCTGGATTGCGCTGGAGAGGGTTCTGAGAGTTTTCTACTCCCCAAGCCCAGTCTGGGGCCAGGTTAACTTGAGTGCCTATTCCAACAGGCTGTGGCTTCGAGCGGCCCGCATATCCACTACAACCCGGTTGGTCCGTACTTCTTGCAGGAAGGAGTCCATTTTTTTCTTAGAGAAGTCCACTGTGGTTCCAGCAATATTTTATATTCCTGCTGGGAGGACAGCCGTGGACCTCTGATGTTCATAGTGTTCTCTGATTGTGCCCATGGCACCTCTTCTCTTCATTAGCTCTTGTTCTGCATTTCCTACATTATCGTTCGCTTCAATGTGATGTTAATTTTCCGTTCAAATTTGGGACCTGGCCTTCCAGTAGTTCCCATACACACATTATGTAATACCACTCTCGTCTCGTTTCCAGAGAGTCCTTTTAATGAGCTCTGAGACGGTCCCACTAATTTAGGTGCTTTATCGTATCTGTTTGTCTTATACGTTCTCTGAATTCCCTTTCTATTGGCAATCTCTCTTGCTCTGAAGAGGGAAGTGAGTATCGAGCAGAACTCAAGGCATGATAGCACAAGTGATTTCAACAGAATGAGCATTGTGATAGTATCCTGGGATTTGTGGGTTCTCTTAATCCATTTTATCCTGTATACTAGCTGACGATATATTTGCTGGTTATGCTTCATAAACGTTATGGAGCATAACCATAATTTAACTATTAAATCGTTTTAACTTTTAACTTCGTTTAGGTCCGACATCATTATTCCTAGATCGCTTAAATGTTGCTTTCCTGCTGTGAGTAGATCTGAGTGTCTAGTAACCTGTATTTCGTTTAAGGTCGTAGTTTCTTCCATACCTAAATAGCTGGAATTTGTAACTATTAAACATTATGGTATTTTATGTTGCATAGTCAAAAACTGTATTAACATCAGCTTGCAATTTTTCAATGTCTTCTACGAAAACAATTTCCCTCATCTATGAGAGAGCGTTGAGGCCGCGGCTACAAACGAGCATGCGGCCAAGTTACTCAAGACTACTCATTGGATTATCTTCAATACATATTCGCTTGAAGGACACAATTGAGTAGCTGTACTGCTTATGAGTCTAATTAACAATTTACATTTCTGAATCGTTGAAAATATTTGCGGCTGTGCAGTAACCTGAAGGAAAACTTCCAGTGAACTGACGCGGTTTGTTCTGTATTTGATATAATGATTTTCAAAGGCTTGATATTTTAAGAGCTCTGATATTCATTATATCTACTGGAGAATCAATATGGGCCCCTTTAATTTGTGAGAAATAAATAATTAATAATTAAGCTATTAACGTAAGCACGTTTCAAAGATAAACAAGTAACTGACACTTTAACAATATAGAATAAGAATAAGATTATACTTTAACATTAAGAATATATCGGTCCGATAATCGTCATCAACCTAATGCATTTAATCAGTAAAAGTATCACTTGAAGTTTCCAACGTCCCGAACTTGCATAAAATAATATATCTTTCGTGACTCCTTAAAGCTCAATAGCGGAGTTGTCTCATTTGGAGTGCTCTATAATTGGGTACCTGGAGAACCACACAAAATTATATTAAGCTGAATTTGCACATTACGTAAATTGATATGTTCCCCCAAAAATGCTTTTTCGTTATTAATGAGGTAGACTAGAATGAGGATGGCTTGGTGGTTTGCCATTGAGTTTGGTATAACAGTTTCTGTTGGAAATCATTTGGTCTTTGCAATCATAATTTCGTTTGTTATTATTTTGTTAATTTCTCCATAGTGATTCCACTCATTATTTCGTGTTTTATATTATTGTATTTCTATTGCTCGTATTTTATATTTTAATACCAATGTATTTATAGTAAACATTAGGAATTCTCGAAGCTACGCGAGTTCGGTATTATTCGCACTCCGTGAATGTACTATTGACCTAATATTTTCTACAGCGACATGGAAGGTTATCGGTGGGGTACGGTTAGCTCTGAACAAACCAATCCTCTCAACTAATAGGTCACTTTTTCCTCAATCGTAACGAACGTTACAAATGCATCCTATTAAGAGAAATAACGGCTCACAAATATATCCGCTTTCTCTGCACCGAACAGAATAGGTTAGGTGGGTTGCTTGGGTTCGTACGTTTCTGCTTTGGGTAAAAAGTTCGGTTTCAAGCGAAGTGACAATTCAAGAGAACGGGAAGTTGAACAGAGGTGTAGCTGACAAGTTAAAAATAGTTTCGAAGCTTCGTTAAGTTTACTAAAAATATATAACTAATAGATACAATACGAAATATATAAGACGAAACAATTAAAATATACAGCAAATTTGTTAAATTAACAAAATAAAAGACAACCATTTATTATATTTCAATGGATATAATAATAGCATATTTTATTACTTTTTTATACAGAGCCACAATTTTACGAGTTTGATACGTTTTAACTTTCATAATAGATATTCTGATTGTATTTGATAATTTAACTATTAAAGCGTTTTAATTTGTAAATGATTTTAGTATTATTTATTTCTTATATTTCGTTCCCCTTCCTTCCCAAAAGGAAAATTTCGCTTTGAAATTGTCTGAGTCACATCTCCTGGCAACACCTAGCTCTGGTTCTGCCATTTACTTTGGCCATAACGCCAATCTCAAAGCAAGTTCCCTCCCGTTGATTACCCAACTTTCCACGGCGCTCCGGCGTACAGCTCCGATAGTTCCTTGTTCACCCCAGACACTAAAAGAGAAGTGTGCAGTTTGTTGAAGTCATTTCCTGGAGGAGCTGGCAACGGGCGCAGTTTTGTATGACACTTTTTAATTTTGTGTATGTGAATGTTTCTTTTCTGCGGGTTGTTGGGCCTGTGTGTGTGGTGGCTGCGTATTCCTAGTTCCAGTCTGCTGTTTGTTGGGCTGGGTGTGTGTGTGTGGCTGTATTCCTAGTTCCGTCTGCTGTTTGTTGGGCGTGGTGTGTGTATGTGTGGCTGCGTATTAAAGTCCAGTCTGCTGTTTGTTGGGCGTGGGTGTGTGTATGTGTGGCTGCGTATTAATAGGTCTAGGTCAGAATAAGACATAATGACTGTTCATACTAACAAGGCGCATATAGTAGGATGTATGCTGCACTAAGGGAGGTAGATGCTTGCATGAATTATTTCGCGAATGAATACGTATAGGGTGTAAGAGGATGTTTATATGATATACTGTGGGGGATGGATGTTATATATATTGCGGTGGTGCATTCCTATATAACATATTGTATTGCTGGATGAGAAAATTAAATATTATTGAACTATTTGTGTAAACACATTGTGTTGGCAGACGGATTACTAAGTACATACTTTTGTACGTGAGATGTTATTCTTAAAGTACAACAATGATTTTTTTGGGACGTAGTGGAAAATGTTATATATATGCATATATTGATTGTATAGTAAGAGGCTGAAATTAGAATTGACGTGTTCAAGGGGGATTTACATAAATGCTTTGTCCCTATTATATAAAACGTAATTGATAATCAAGTAAATGATACAGAGATGGACAGATATTATATGGAGAGTGGGTTTGTAGTGATGTTCGTTACTTCAATGTTTCCGAGGTAATAGTATTTGCCATCACACACACACACACACACACACACACACACACCACACACACACACACACACACACCCCACACCACACACACACCCCACACACCACACAACCACCACACCACACACACACATGTAAATATGAGTGGGTGGTGGCTGAGTGGACAGCGCTCTAAACTCGTGGATCTGGAGACCGGGGTTCAATCCTAGGACACCGCCGGAAAAACAAAGGGGCAGTTTCCTTCACCCTAATGTACCTGTTACCTAACAGTAACTCGGTACCTGGAAATTAGACAGTTGCTACGGGCTGCTTCCTGTACTCACCTAATTGTGCTTGCGGGGGTTGAGCTTTGGGCTCTTTGGTCCCGCCTCTCAACTGTCGATCAACAGGTGTACAATTCCTGAGCGTGTGTGTGTGTATGTGTGTGTGTGTGTGTGTGTGTTGTGTGTGTGTGTGTGTTTGTGTGTGTGTGTGTGTGTGTGTGTGTGGTGTGTTGCGTGAAAAATAGTATAACAGTTAATTGATTGACAGTTGAGAGGCGGGCCGAAAGATAGAGCTCAACCCCCGCAAGTACAACTAGGTGAATACACTCACACGTGTCGTAGGAGCCTCGCGGCTGAGTGAACAACGCTCTGGGATCGTAGTCGTAGGGGGCAGGATTCGATCCCTGGTGGAAGCGTAAACAAAAAGGCAGAGTTTCTTTCACCCTGATGGCCTGTTTACTTAACAATAAATTGGTACCATGAGCTGGACAGCTGCTACGGGCTGCTTCTAGGGATATATGTGTGTACTCACCTAGTTTTACTCGCCTAGTTGTGCTTTCGCTTTCGGGGTTGAGCTCTGGTTCTTTGGTCCCGCCTCTCAACGTCAATCAACTGGTGTACAGATTCCTGAGCCTACTGGGCTCTATCATATCTACATTTGCAACTGTGTATGGAGTCAGCCTCCACCACGTCACTGCCTAATGCATTCCATCTGTTAACTACTCGACGACTGAAAAATTCTTTCTAACGTCCCTGTGGCTCATTGGGGTACTCAGTTTCCACCTGTGTCCCCCTGTTGCGCACCACCCGTGTTAAACAGTTAATCTACCCTGTCAACCCTCTAGAATTTTGTTGGTAGTGATCATGTCTCCCCTTACTCTTCTGTCTTCGTGTCGTGAGGTGCATTTCCCGCAGCCTTTCCTCGTAACTCGTGAGTGTGTGTGTGTGTGTGTGTGTTGTGTGTGGTGTGTGTGTGTGTGTGTGTGTGTGTGTATGTACCTAATTGTGCTTGCGGGGGTGAGCTCTGGCTCTTTGGTCCCGCTCTCAATCGTCAATCAACGGTGTAAAGTTCCTGAGCCTATTGGGCTCTATCGTATCTACACTTGAAGCTGTGTATGGAGTCAGCCTCCACCACATCACTTCCTAATGCGTTCCATTTGTCTACTACTCTGACAATGAAAATATTCTTTCTAACGTCTCTAGGGCTCATTTGGGCACTCAATTTCCACCTGTGTCCCCTGTGCGAGTGCCTCAAAAGTAGGTCTTTATCTACCCTTCAATTCCTCTGAGAATCTTGTATGTGGTGATCATGTCCCCTCTAACTCTTCTTCTCCCAGTGACGTGATGTTTAATTCCCGTTGTCCTCTCCTCGTAGCTCCATACCCCATGAATCTACGTGTGTTTGTGTCAAATCTATGTGTTATTGTGTGTGGTGGTGTGTGTGTGTTGTGTGT
Organism: Procambarus virginalis; assembly: GCA_020271785.1. Lineage (NCBI taxonomy): Eukaryota > Metazoa > Arthropoda > Malacostraca > Decapoda > Cambaridae > Procambarus > Procambarus virginalis. The sequence goes on along the minus strand of WNGS01165523.1, from coordinate 38,198,003 downwards.
GTGTTTGTGGCTGTGTGTGTGTGTGTGTGTGTGTGTGTGTGTGTGTGTGTGTACTTACCTATTTGTACTTACCTATTTGTGCTTGCAGGATCGAGCATTGACTCTTGGATCCCGCTTTCCAGCTATCGGTTGTTTACAGCAATGACTCCTGTCCCATTTCCCTATCATACCTAGTCTTAAAAGTATGAATAGTATTTGCTTCCACAACCTGTTCCCCAAGTGCATTCCATTTTTCCACTACTCTCACGCTAAAAGAAAACTTCCTAACATCTCTGTGACTCATCTGAGTTTCCAGTTTCCACCCATGTCCCCTCGTTCTGTTATTATTACGTGTGAACATTTCATCTATTTCCACTTTGTCAATTCCCTGAGTATTTTATATGTCCCTATCATATCTCCTCTCTCCCTTCTTTTCTCTAGTGTCGTAAGGTTCAGTTCCTTCAGTCGCTCTTCATATCCCTTCCCTCGTAACTCTGGGACAAGCCTCGTCGCAAACCTCTGAACCTTCTCCATTTCCTTAGTGTTTCTTCTTGTCAGGTGGGGCTCCATGATGGCGCGGCATACTCTAAGACGGGTCTCACGTATGCAGTGTAAAGCGCCCTAAAAGCCTCCTCATTTAGGTTTCTGAATGAAGTTCTAATTTTCGCCAGTGTAGAGTACCTGCTGTCGTTATCCTATTTATATGTGCCTCAGGAGTTAGATTAGGTGTCACATCCACTCCGATCTCTTTCTCGAATCGTTACAGGTAGGCTGTTCCCCTTCATTGTGTACTGTCCCTTTGGTCTCCTATCACCTGATCCCATTTCCATAACTTTACTTTACTGGTGTTAAACTCCAGTAGCCATTTCCCTGACCATCTCTGCAACCTGTTTAAGTCCTCTTGGAGGATCCTACAATCCTCGTCTGTCACAACTCTTCTCATTAATTTTGCGTCATCCGCAAACATTGACATGTATGACTCCACTCCTGTAAACATGTCATTTACGTAAATTAGAAAGAGGATTGGTCCCAGCACCGATCCTTGAGGTACTCCACTTGTTACTGTTCTCCAGTCCGACTTCTCGCCCCTTACCATTACCCTCTGGCTCCTTCCTGTTAGGTAGTTCTTCACCCATTCTAGGGCCTTTCCGCTTACTCCTGCCTGCCTCTCAAGTTTGTATAGCAGTCTCATGTGCGGTACTGTATCAAAGGCCTTTTGGCAGTCAAAAATATGTCAGTCTGCCCAGCCTTCTCTGTCCTGCCTTATCCTTGTTACTTTATCATAGAATTCTAAAGGTTTGTTAGGCATGATTTCCCTGTCCAGAAACCATGTTGGTGCTTGTTTACAAACCCAATGCTCTCCAGGTGCTCAACAAGTCTTAGCCTAATTATTCTTTCAAGTATTTTGCAGGGGATGCTTGTCAATGATACGGGTCTGTAGTTAAGTGCCTCCTCCCTGTCACCTTTCTTGAAAATCGGTACGACATTTGCCTCCTTCCAGCAACTGGGCAATTCTCCCGACATAAGTGACTCATTAAAGATCATTGCCAGAGGCACACTGAGAGCCTGCGCTGCCTCTTTAAGTATCCACGGGATACTTTGTCTGGTCCAACAGCTTTATTGCATCGTGTTGTCAACTGTTTCATTACCTCACCGACAACCAGGTTCATCATACATCACCTCCTCTGCTGTCACCTCTATGTCTGATAGTCTGTCATTTAGGGTAATCGCTTCTAACAATGGGAGCTGCTCAGGCTCGGTTGTGAACACTCCATGGAAATTTGCATTCAGTACCTCGCAGATTTCCTTGTCGCTTTCTGTATATGCCCCTTCTGTTTTCCTCAGTCGTGTCACTTGGTCATTTAACCGACATCTTCCTTCTTATATGGCTATGTAATAATTTAGGTTGCTTTTTTCGCTTTGACTGCAATATCATTCTCATAATTTCTTTCCGACATTCGTCTTATGTTAATGTAATCATTCCTAGCTCTGTTACATGTGTGTGTGTGTGTGTGTGTGTGTGTGTGTGTGGTGTGTGTGTGTGTGTGTGTTGTGTGTGTGTGTGTGTGTGTGTGTTAGAGAGAAGTATATGCAGTGGATTAATAGAGGAAAAATAAATTGGTTAGAAAGGGTCCAAAGATAATAGTTGGATTCAGCCGATTCAAATAGTAAATACACACATGCCCGCGCTCTGTTTCAAAGCGTCATATGACAAATGTTATAAAGATGGGACTCATTCTGTAATTGCACTTAGGTAATTACACATACATACATGGGGGTGCAGAGTGAGTGGAAGGTGTCAAAGGAATTTTTAAATAAACGAGTACAATACAACAGAGGAGAGAGGAGAGAATGATCTTAGACTACCGGATCAGGNATAACTGAAACATCCTTGTTACACGCTAATTTGCAGGTGGGTACACTAGCTCTGGCGTGGTGTAAATCTACAGAATATGTGTGTAGCATTTCACTAAGTCCGGACTCATCACTCTATATTCTGTTCTATATTAATATTCGTTTTCCTTATCGTTATTTAAAATATTAAATACTTAAAATATTATTACTTTTATTATTTATTTTATTATTTGTTATTATTATAACCAGTAATTGTTACTTAGTTGTTGAAACTAGATTCCAACAGAACCTAGTTCCAATAGATAGAACTGTTTCTGTGCAGTTATCTGTAGCAATGATGCGGTTGAAAAAGTTTCTGGTTTGACCAAATTCAATGATACAAATGTTAGCTCTCTTGTGGTGCATCACCACATATAGTAACTATTTGGTCAAAATTATCGGTAAGCAATTTTAACTTTTAGAGAAGCGGCTGCTGACAGACAATGGCTGCCGTCAGGTAGCTAGCAGGTAGTGTCTTGTGAAAGGGTACAAGAAGATAGTCTGTCGTGTCAGAGCTGCTAGTAATTCCTTGTGATAGTATGCTAGTATCATGTGTCACGGGACAGGTAGAGACTGTGAGACGGGGCTAGTTCCTAGTAACTTGAGGCCGAGAGTTACTTGAAGGGCCTCGTAACCAGATGCTAGTTGACAGTGTTTTGTGAACGAAGGTTAATTGTGTCTTGAGATGGAGGGGCTAGTTGAAATCATGTGTCTTATTTCTAGATGGTAGTGTCTTGTAACAAAGTGCTACCTGGTAACGACTTTTACTAGGATGCTAGTAAGTTGTGTCTTGTAACTTAGGATAGTACGTACTGTCTTGCAACTAGGGACGAGCAGCTAGTCTTCTAACAGGTAACTAGTAGGAAATCTTTAAACACCGGGGTAATACGGGAGTATCATGTGACAGGGGTCTATTAGGCAGCGGCTGGTATCTGGGAGCTAGTAGGCGCGGCTGGTATCTGGGAGCTAGTAGGCAGCGGCTGGTATTAGGGAGCTAGTAGGTAGGGGTTTATGTCAGAAAGCCAGTAAGTGCTAACTTGAGCTAGGTAGCTAGTAAGTAGTATAATGTGTCAGGGAACTAGTAGGAAGTGTATTGCGTCATGGGAGAAGTAGATAGGGAATTTAATCACTGGGCTAGTGAATAATGCACTGGGTCAGAGTCTAATAGGATAGGCTATTGTGTCAGGCTGGTAGTTGCAAGTGACTGGTAGTCTGGCATGCCCTCGTCAGGGAGCTGGCTAATGGAGCTAGCACACAATCTCTCCCGCTTGTCCCTCCACTCACACAGTCCAAATGGCTGACTTATGGCTCTAACTTGTGAGATTATAACGGCGCCGTGTGTCTGAGGTGTGAGGCTGCGAGCAAGAGAAGCAGGAGAGGAAGGAGAAATGAGGGAGAGACGGGGAGAGTTGAAGGGAGGGAGGACATAAGGGAAAGAAGAAAAGCGAAGAGAGAAGATGATGGAGAGAGTAGAAGAGATGAGCGAGAGAAAATACAGAAGAGAGGGATATGAGATAAAGAGAAGAAGAGCTAACACTAGAGAAATTTCAATATCGAAGTGTGCTGGCTGAGGCCGTCACGACACTAAGCAATAAGGAAACGAAGATTGTACATTGTCTTCGGTGTAAACAATTACATATATAGTAATTGTAAACAGAAATATAGAACATTTATAAATTACATTTCAAACAACAAATGCCGACAGTACACCAACTCACAATTCTAACAGTACTAACTCACGCTTGCTATTATGTTATCAATGGAACGGTTAAAATGGCATGCAAGTTCATATATCTCTAGCTAGAAAGATTACAAAACGCTTAACATAACCATTTACTTATTATGAGTGTTTTTACAGTTATTATATTTGAAAGCGAATGGTTTCCCATTGCCACGGACATGATATCTCTTAGATGTATTGAGGTTTCCTTAATGTAATGACTGATCTTTTCCAGGATACAAATCAAAAAGTGTACTAACTTCAATGAACATATTTACTGCTGAAAGAACAAATCTTAAGTGTAAGAAAACGTGTTCAGTGTCTTGCACTGAACGAGAAGCAAACTCAGAAACGTTTCTTGACTATTCACAAAATTACACATACACAATAACAGGCTGAAATATCTTCGGACAGACGTGGTGCAGCAAAACTCAGTGAGAAAGGTGAATGTGAAGGCGGGTAAAACAAACTTGGATGCTTCGTTAGAGGTGGGTGTGGCAGGAATATTTATTTTGTGCTGGAGTGACTAGCGTTGTGGCCCTTTTTTTTAGGCCATCATGTAGCAAGACGTGTAATGTATTAATTTTAGAGTACATGGACGGAAATGACACACTCATACAGCAAAAGGAAGCCCATACCAAAAATCCGAAGCTCAGCCCCGAAAGCACAACTAGACGAGTACAACTTGATGAGTACACACACACAATTAATAAATTTTATATATATATATATATATATAGATATATATATATATATATATATAATATATATATATCTATTATAGCTATATCTATATTATCTCTATATATATATATAGATATATATATACTATATATATATCTTCCATATCTATAATACATCTATATTATCTATCCTATATATCTATCTATGTATATCTATATCTTTATCTATATATCTATATATATATATCTATATATCTCTTTATTTCTCTCTCTATGTCTTCTCTAGATCTATATATATATATATATATATCTATATATATCTCTATATATCTATAAAACATGCATATACATATATATTATATGTGTCATAATTTATATATATCATATAGAAGAAATCACTGAAATTTGGATTAGAGAGAACAATACGCTTTAAAGAGAACAAACGGCACGCGAGGGAGTCATGAAGACGTCTTACACATGTATATACATTCATATGTACACATTCACTGGAGTACATACTTATGAGACTGGTCTACATGTTCGGCTTTATCAGACCTACATTTGAAGCTGTATATGGAGCCAGCCTTCACCTTATCACGTCCTAGAGCATTCTATTTGTTTACTGAAAATGTGTGTGTGTGTGTGTGCATTTGTTTTCTGTGCCTGCAGGATCGAAAAGCTAGCATTAGGAACCCCGCCTTTCTAACTGTCGGCAACATATTAAAAGTATACATAAACTCACGAATGAAAATAAGTTTCGTGAGCCCCATTTACACAAAGTGATCACAAGGCTTCCTGCGTAGCGCTCGTGCGGGGGTCAGAATGACCACATGCTCGGCATGGGTTGGTCTGACAGGTGGCGTCAGGGCCTGATGGCCAGTGTTTCACTCTCCCTCCTGCCACACCCTAAGTGTTCAACACGCAAAAACCCGTACAGTACGCAGGTGGGTGTGAGCGGCAGTCTCAGGTCCTGGTGACCGGGTGCTGGTGGTAGTGTCTGGTCGTGGTGACCGGGTGCTGGTGGTAGTGTCTGGTCGTGGTGACCGGGTGCTGGTGGTAGTGTCTGGTCGTGGTGACCGGGTGCTGGTGGTAGTGTCTGGTCGTGGTGACCGGGTGCTGGTGGGTAGTGTCTGGTCCTGGTGGCCGGGTGCTGGTGGTAGTGTCTGGTCGTGGTGGCCGGGTGCTGGTGGTAGTGTCTGGTCGTGGTTGCCAGGTGCTGGTGGTAGTGTCTGGTCGTGGTGGCCGGGTGCTGGTGGTAGTGTCTGGTCGTGGTGACCGGTGCTGGGGGTAGTGTCTGGTCGTGGTGACCGGGTGCTGGTGGTAGTGTCTGGTCGTGGTGGCCGGGTGCTGGTGGTAGTGTCTGGTCGTGGTGACCGGGTGCTGGGGGGTAGTGTCTGGTCGTGGTGGCCGGGTGCTGGGGGTAGTGTCTGGTCGTGGTGGCCAGGTGCTGGTGGTAGTGTCAGGTCGTGGTGGCCGGGTGCTGGAGGGTAGTGTCAGGTCGTGGTGGCCGGGTGCTGGAGGGTAGTGTCAGGTCGTGGTGGCCGGGTGCTGGGGGTAGTGTCTGGTCGTGGTGACCGGGTGCTGGTGGGTAGTGTCTGGTCGTGGTGACCGGGTGCTGGTGGTAGTGTCTGGTCGTGGTGACCGGGTGCTGGAGGGTAGTGTCTGGTCGTGGTGACCGGGTGCTGGGGGTAGTGTCTGGTCGTGGTGACCGGGTGCTGGTGGGTAGTGTCTGGTCGTGGTGACCGGGTGCTGGGGTAGTGTCTGGTCGTGGTTGACCGGGTGCTGGTGGGTAGTGTCTGGTCGTGGTGACCGGGTGCTGGGGGTAGTGTCTGGTCGTGGTGTCCGGGTGCTGGGGGTAGTGTCTGGTCCTGGTGGCCGGGTGCTGGGGGTAGTGTCTGGTCGTGGTGGCCGGGTGCTGGTGGTAGTGTCTGGTCGTGGTGTCCGGGTGCTGGGGTAGTGTCTGGTCCTGGTGGCCGGGTGCTGGGGGGTAGTGTCTGGTCGTGGTGACCGGGTGCTGGTGGTAGTGTCTGGTCGTGGTGACCGGGTGCTGGGGTAGTGTCTGGTCCTGGTGGCCGGGTGCTGGGGTAGTGTCTGGTCGTGGTGACCAGGTTGTGTGGTAGTGTCTGGTCGTGGTGACCGGGTGCCGGCGGCTGCTCCGCCTCCCCCATCCAGTCATGCACAACTTCTGCACGGAAGTTTATGACCCTCCGGGATTTCCCCTTCGTGTAAGCTGGATTATTGCAATGTCTCGTTCTTATTAACTTAAATTTAAGTCTTCGAAAAACTCGCATTTCGATTGAGATAATTTTATAATTAGACTTTGCGTGTAAAGCCATATAAAAGTTTCTATAATTACACACACACAGACATACACTGAGAGACTCGCGCGCACACACGTGTGCACACTCTCTACATATACACACACGGGTCAAGTGAAGCGGGTAATGGTTGTCTAATCCTATTGTTATCTTACCATTTACTCAAAGGAAAGCCATCAAACAGCCGTATGTTTGATGTTAAATTCATTCTTGGGTTTCCCGATGGAGCAACATGGCGAATAAAGACGACAACAAGAATGAGTGTATCCTACGGTCACTGGTGGTCGTGATAATAGTGTTTATAACTATGTCGTGACGATTCTGAATGGAGTTGTGGATTAGCGAATCATGTTTCATACTTCCTGTAATGAAGTGGAAGACTCCAAGTCTTTGTGTTATTAGTAAAACGCAGTTCTCAGAGTTGCCTTATTATTCGTAACTACATTACTAACATTCAGCTTATTAGAAGAGGCGGATGTCTGGTTTTCATAACATAGGGAACTATACGAATGTTGTAAATGACTAAACGAATCAAAGTGTTGGTTCTGCTAACTTTGTAGTTCTTATCTATTATATTTAGTGCCGTTTCCTCATCCTACTTGTAGAAGGATGTGAAAATTATTAGGAATGTAATTGATCGGAACTGTGAACTATGCATTGAAAATACTCTGATTCTTCCAGTCGTTAACTATATTCTTGTAGAAAGAAGCATGTTAAACTATGTATGTGAAGCAAAAAGCAGAAGCAGCACTGTCGTCATATTATAGTCGCACTGTAATAGTATTGAATGAGATGTCACAGAGTGCCCTAAAATATATATAACAAGAGAACTAATAAAAAGTTAAAATGACGAAGAAAAAAAGATTGGCAGTGTTCATGGAGTAAGAGTCGTAAGGGGTGACTCTCAGCGTAATATGCGAGAGCACACTTGGGATTCAGAGAGGCAAAGGAAGCTGAAACATGGATAAGAAGAAAATATTGTTCAGATAAACTGTGAGGAAGGAAGTGGGATGGGAAGAGGATCAAAAAGAGCAAAGTCTGATATGAGTTAAATACGCGAAAAGAAATTACAAACTAAAGTGAATTAGGAAATTAAAATACAAAATTAATTGAAACTAAAATATTTTGAATGAAGCCGATTAGTTTAACAAAGAAAACTGTCATACATTTCAAAAAAATTTAGATAACCATAGAAGTTGCTAACTGACGAGGAAATTAGGAATATGTGAAGAGAGAAAGAAACGTTTATTAGCCTTTTTCATCACTTTTTGCTATTTACAACGAATTACAACATAGAATACCAGAAAATATATCTTTGGAAGAGTGAAGTGCAACATTGAAAATGAACAGTTAAGGAATGTAGCAACCACTGACGAGGTGTATGCTGAAACATTTAAATGTAGTGAAGAACAGAGAATCGAATATGGGTATGGAGATTTATTCATAAAATTAGTGATATATAAATAGAGCCAGAATTCTTCAAAAAGAATTGTGATCTTAATTTAGACTAATAACTGAGCTGATTGAGTAAAGTTCAGAAGCATTAGCTAATATATTAAAATGTCGGTAATAAGTATCACAAAACTACACAAAACTAAAATAAATAACTGACAAGTCAGGTTCCGTAGTGATGGAGGTCTTGAGGATCTGATGTTTGTAATGTGAAGCTAGTGAAGAAGGCATTAATGACATGGAAACGGTACAAGTCGAAGTAGATATCGAAAGTAATATAAATATATAAAGCACATAGAATTATATTAAACGCTGGCAAGGTTCAATATGTTTGAGTTATAGCATGTGTAAAAATTAACGGGATAAAGAGTTATAGGCCTGATATTTTTATTGATATATACAAGAGTTCTTACATTCTTGTACAGCTGTAGTAAGCGTAGTGTTTCGGGCAAGTCCTTAATCCTATGTTTCCTGGAATACGACCCTCGCGAAGAATCGTTTTTACAACCAGGTACCCATTTTACTGTTGGGTTAAACAGAGGCTACAGTTAAGGATTTGCACCCAGTAAATCCTCACCGGCCTGGATACGAACCTAGGACAAAGCGCTCGCGGAATGCCAGGCGAGCGTCTTACCACTACGCCACAGAGACTGTGTGAAGTGATATTAATGCAGAAGCTCGCAAGGGTTGTGATGTCCCCAATGGAAAGTTGGGTGTATATACGTGGATGGGTTCATGACGCTCAGCATTACAATTATACAAACTTGTGTAATTTTATTTCATGAAATAAACAAGAAGACGCAAATGAAGTGTTTCCGATTGGAATTATATAGATATATCTAGGTCAGCTGACAGTTTTGGAGAGGTATGTGAGAAGATTCATCAAGGGAATGTTGACATTAGTAAACATAGTGGAGAAGGAAACTCTTTACGAGATAGAGATAAGCAGAGAAGAACCAGAAGAGTTTAAACAGTTTAAGCATACTTCTTGTTTGTATTTAACAAAAGAAAATTGTTAGCATGATAAAATAGGAGAAGAGTAAGTCAGACAAATACAATGGCCAGAAGAGATGCAACTAGGTTGCTGCATGAAGAAGTGGGGTAAATAACCTCTTCTCTTCCTTCCCGTCTTCCCATCTCTAAATTCGTGGACAAAGGTCTAGAGTCCTCTCTTCTCTCAGCCTGCGGTCTAAGTCTCATCTACGCCACCAGATTATGGTCTACATTAAAAGTTTGCCTTTCGCAGGTTTGCGAAATGGTAAAACAGTTTGCCTGATCTTGACCTATAATCAAGTCACAATCAATAGGCTCATTACCTCCTGCAATGTGCTTAATGATTCTTAACTCCACATATGGATAACATCTTTCAGCAGGGAAACGTTAAAACGTTTAGACAGAATTATTCAATTAAACAAACCCCAGGAAATGATACTGGATTACGCTCTGTTAGCTTAATCGTCTCGCATAATTTAAACAAATTACCTCAAATTATTTAGTTATTATTTTAGTAATTATTACTAGAAGACGACTTGTACTAGCCAGAAAGCACCTATTTCCCTGGTAAATGGAGATAAGTGTTGCTCTCCGGTTAATAGTGCCGCAGCTACCGACAAGAGTATTCGAGACGAAGCTTTATCCGAGGCTGGAAAATGTGTATGCGCTGAGAAGAAAACAATAGTGATATTTGCATATTCATATAGACATTAAAGCTCATTAAAGCAGCGAACATAATCCCGAGTTTGGCCCCACTACATAAACATCCCACGAAAGCTATTTACTCAGGTTAATGAGGAGGATGATAGGGAGGCAGGTGCCCGGTCCCCCTGTAATTATCGGGGGTTCCCGTATCTCACCTGGCTTCATGACTGGCATAGCATATGCCTCCACTACCTCGCACGCTTCAACTTCTAAGCTAGGAGAGAGGGGGAGGGAAAATGAGGGTTAAAAAGCTCATGAGGGAAAAAGGAGATGAGTTTACGAGACAGAAAAAAAGTGGTAAAAGACAGAGTTGATAAATTTGTAACATTTTCTACGGCTGTTTTAAATTGCAATTCGTCATCATTATGTTGGTCATAATAGAAATAATAAGTTCCGATTTAGTTATTACATTTCAAAGACTTTAGTTTATACACACACACAACTGTAACTGAATAGAGCTCAAACATCTTTGATTTTTTATACCTGCATTTGGGTGAGGTGACATGTTACAATAGTATTGGATGAGGTGAAAACAAATATTCAACACAAGCCAGAACAGGGTATAGAACGGGGTATAAGCTAAAGGGAAGGATGGAAGTAACTGCAGAAGGCCTATTGGCTCATATTTCTTGATGCTTCTATACTGGAGCGGAGTCTTGAAGTGGGTAGAATATAGTTGTGCATTATTGGCTGTTGATTGCTGGTGTTGACTTCTTGATGTGTAGTGCCTCGCAGATCTCAAGCCGCATGCTGTCGCTGTATCTATCAATGATTTCTGTGTTGTTTGTTAAGATTTCTCTGGTGATGGTTTGGTTGTGTGAAGAGATTATATGTTCCTTAATGGAGCCCTGTAGCTTATGCATCGTTAAACGCCTGGAAAGAGATGTTGTTGTTTTGCCTATATACTGAGTTTTTTGAGGCTTACAGTCCCCAAGAGGGCATTTGAAGGCAAAGACTACGTTGGTCTCTTTTAGAGCGTTCTGCTCCGTGTCTGGAGTGTTCTCATGAGTAGGCTGGCCGTTTTCTTGGTTTATAGTAAATCGTCAGTTGTATCTTCTGATTTTTGTCTGTAGTGATAACATTTTTATTAACAATATCTCTCAGGACCCTTTCCTCCGTTTATGAGCTGTGGAGAAAGAAGTTCCTGTAAAATAGTCTAATAAGGGGTATAGGTGATGTATTAGTTGT
>WNGS01165523.1:38179052-38186365 GCA_020271785.1 Procambarus virginalis | reverse complement strand
CTCTTCAGAGGTAGCATGGCGTTTCACTTTCGTTCTTATGATGTCTTCAACGAAACCATTGGAGAAGCCGTTGTTGACTAGGACCTGCCTTACCTACAGAGTTCTTCGTTGCTTATGCATCGAAGCTGAGAGCTGTGGCTGAGAGCACGGCTCTCAGCCACAGCTCAGAATGGAGGAAAGCTCATAAAACGGAGGAAGGGGTCCTGAAAGATATTGTTAATAGAAATGTTATCACTACAGACAAAAATCAGAAGATACAACTGACGATTTACTATAAAACCAAGTAAACGGCCAGCCTACTCATGAGAAACTCTCCAGACACTGAGCAGAACGCTCTAAAAGAGACCAACGTCGTCTATGCCTTCAAATGCCCTCTTGGGGACTGTAAGCCTCAAAAAACTCAGTATATAGGCAAGACAACAGCATCTCTTTCCAGGCGTTTAACGATGCATAAGCAACAGGGCTGCATTAAGGAACATATAATCTCTTCTCACAACCAAACCATCACCAGAGAAATCTTAGCAAACAACACAGAAATCATTGATAGATACAGCGACAGCATGCGGCTTGACATCTGCGAGGCACTACACATCAAGAAGTCAACACCAGCAATCAACAGCCAATTAATGCACAACTATATTCTACCCACTTCAAGACTCCTCTCCAATATAGAAGCATAAAAAAATATGGGCCAATAGGCCGTCTGCAGTTACAGATCTATTCTTCCCTTTAGCTTATACCTATTGTTCCGTGTTCTGTGTTTTGTTGAAAGTTTGTTTTCACCTCATCCAAAACTATTGTATTACATCACCTCACCCAAATGCAGGTATAAAAGAGCCAATGCTGTTCAGTTTTAGTTGTGTGTGTGTGTAAACTAAAGTCTTTGAAAATGTAATAAGTTTTACGAAACGCGCTCAAGTGTCGCGTCAGACTAGAAATAAAAATGAATTTTGGAGAATTGATTTTTCATTTACCATCAACAGTAAAAAGAAACATAAGGAAGATCGCGAAAATTCGTGTTAGAATTATTAATCTTTCTTTTTCGGTCATTTTTAATAATATATACATACATATATATATATATATATATATATATATATATATATATATATATATATATATATATATATATATATATATAAGACCGATCTTGCTGTATTTGCTAGACATACATAACCCAAAGTTACGTATGTCTAACAAATACAGCAAGATCGGTCTTATAATATATATATATATATATATATATATATATATATATATATATATATATATATATATATATATATATATATGACAAATGATGGTAATTATAGTGTTGTCATCATGCTTAACCTGTCGTGCTGATGAGGCCGTATTCTGGCGTCACTCAGCAGAGTGCCACCTGTCACTCATGTGTCACCCAGAAACGACCATTTGCAATAATTAACTGTTCCAATTGACACGTCATCAGTAATTATAAAGTGGCAATTACAGCCAGTTTTAGGCCAGCCATAAGAGAAGGATAACATATAGATTTATATTAATTAGGAAAAAGTAGCATTGTTATGAAAAGGAACTTGTATAAGAGTTATAATGTTATACAGGCTTATGCATGAAATTGTAAAATAATATGGATGTGTTTATGCAAAAGCCATTCATGAATGAATGCATGTGTGCTCACCTAGTTGTGCTTGCGGTGGTTGAAATTCAGCTCTTTTGTCCCATCTCACAACCTGTCACACAAAAGTGTGTGTGTGTGTTTCCGTCCGTCTCTGGGCACCTTGTCATAGTTACCAATGTAGTATTTACTTAGACAAACGATATTGAACGTACTCACGCGAATCTTTGCCTCAGCATGGCTCACATTCACACTATTTCATCTGACAAAACTATTTTCTCGTAATATACAACGAATATTTTTGTCCATATTCGTGTAAAAAAAATTTTAAACACTTTAAAAAATGTTTTCGAAAAAATTTTTTTGCAAAGAATTTGCCTTTCAGTAACCATTCTTATATTTTCATGAAAAATCATTATGAATTTACGTTGATATAGCTCTATGGAGACTCATTCTTAAGCATGAAGCCAAGATTTTTTAACAATCAATTACATCTTTGATTATTTTAAAAATTTACATCTTAGTATGAATCATTACTTAAGAGCAGATAATGTGTTTATATAGAGAAAACTGTGCATAATGTCAATGTCAGAGCACACTAAATGAATAGTTTTTTCTGAACAGAGATATAAATAAAGTTTATTCTATCGCAGTCACAATTTGTAAAAGACTTTTATACCGTTCAAGGTTTATTTCAAGAGTCGAATTAATATCCCCCCACATAACATTTATAAGAGGCAATATGTCACATATGACAAAATTAGGAAAACATTAATAACTTGCCACAATGAATGACTCTCTCGAGTACGATAACATTCTGCACCCTAACTTGGGCTGGAACGTAGGACATAAGAGCACATTAATTATGACAGTTCGGGACCACAATACAACTGTTGCCTTGCTGAGTGTGGCGGGCTGCTCCCTGGAGACCCGTAGCTCAGCGCTGTGTCACAACTGAAGACATGAAGATTAAAGTACAAATGTAGTTTGTCTTTACGTTTCACTCCTTTGGGGAAATATTGTAAATACCAAGAGTTGTGTTGCGCCCATGTCATCTATTAGGAAACTTTGAGACAGACACCTTTCAAAATTATTCCCTTGGGAATTATGAAAGGAAGTCTGGAAATGTAGGACAAAATGTATTTCTTACAGCTTACAATGATCAAGCTCTTGACATGTGAAATGAGCTGTCAGTTCAATAAAGTGAAAGTTCCATAATTTGAAGATATATCAGAAAATCATTTTGGGGCAATGAGACGTCTTAGAATCACCAGAACACCGGAGCAAGTCACCTCATAACCACAAAGTCATTTTCTCAATGACGTATTATGCCACTGTGATTTCTGTGTGATCTGAAGGAGAGGCGTAAGGGTGTGAACACTATTACCCGCAGATCAGAGTGTAGGTGGATCTATCGTAAAAGTCCTGGTTCGGGTATCCAGAACTTCACAATGAAATCTGTAGAGTTCCGGGTTGATGGGCTTTTGTCTTATCGTGCTCGAGTGGATTAAGGCAGATGTCGGGGAACCCCCAGAACGCCGATTAGAGGGAACATGATGAGGCACCAATAGGAACATACCTAATCCCCGTATAAACTGAGTCCCGAAAGCCTCGTGTTTACACCTTTTCACCCTAAGATTAACATTGCCTCCCTTTGGATAGGAAATATCTTGCGTACAGTGACAAAGTCAAAGTAAAAGGACAAAAAATACAGACAAGCTTACAGAAAAGATTGCAAAGATCGAGAAAGAATTAAGGCAAGATGGAGTTCCATAATGTACATATGATTTTAAGTTTTCTGACAGCCTAGAGAGCCACCACACAGTTCGAGGCAGACTAATCAACCGATGGTCCAGCAGGTTGATAAGATGCAGCTAAATCGGACAAAGGCGTTTTGAAAATGGTTTTCTAGTTGTTCAGGATTATGTTATGTTTTACGAACCCAGCTCATCGTCGGAGCATGGAGTAGCAACATCAACGCCATCTGTGAGTCTGCCCTCTAAACCACCACAAAATGGACGACGCCATCTGGTGATGGCAGTAGGATACCTGTCAGAGACTCTAGATTCCTACCTTGGGCAGCCCGAAGAGCCGCTGTTGCTGACCTCTGGTGAGGTGGCGCCTAGAAAATCAGCGCCATCTAATGTGGGAAGAGTTTTATGTTTATGTCAGAGTCCGTAAGTGGTATTTCCTAGTGTCCCCAGTACTGGCCCGTTTACTGATGACGTGTCTGTAGCCACAGAGGCGACGTAGGGCTGCAGTGGTACGAGGACAGTCAGTTTATCCAGGGCAGCCTGGACCATCTCTCTTCTCCATTCTGCTTTACGTGAGCAGTGAGCCGCCGCCGAAGAGGAACTGAGTAGTATCTGCTGTCTGCCTGTGAAGTGGCAGTGACAGAATTCGGCGTGTCCCGAAACTGGCTAGAGGAAGAGACGACTGACAGTCAGGTGCTACGGAGGAGTGTAACTAGCTTGTTGCAAGAAGCTCCTGCCAGGAGTTCGCTACCCTTGTATTTGTTTATATAGAGGCCCAGCAGCGCGAGGCTGATGTTCTCTGCCAGCACCAGGCTGGAGAGTGACTGTGGGCGTTCTCAAGGGGCACCTAGTGAGACTGTAGACAGGCTATCTTGAGGTTATCTTGAGATGATTCCGGGGATCTTTTTAGTGTCCCCGCGGCCCGGTCCTCGACCAGGCCTCCACCCCCAGGAAGCAGCCCGTGACAGCTGACTAACACCCAGGTACCTATTTACTGCTAGGTAACAGGGGCATAGGGTGAAAGAAACTCTGCCCATTGTTTCTCGCCGGCGCCTGGGATCGAACCCAGGATCACAGGATCACAAGTCCAGCGTGCTGTCCGCTCGGCCGACCGGCTCCCTAAAAAAAATTGTTTGGCTGACCCATTGGCTAGGGTAGACTCGTTGGTGTTTCCCAGTACTGGTTGAGGACGGTACTGAGTGTTGAGGAAAAACAGAAGTTGACAAGGCTGCATTGCATGAGCATCGAGGAGCGTTTAGTGTCCTATGAGAGCGACACATGTGTATATATCAGTGTAGTAATACTTCGTTTATGATAATATTTAAGGTGATGGGAAAGTGATAATATGTGAATATATTGATAATTCATGAAGTGTCGTATTCCTTGCAACTCCCCCATTGTGTTTTACTTGCTCTACTTGCCAAGCTCACTCCATGAAAGCCACTACTATCTTGGGGTCGGATACTAGTACTTTGGTTCCTCCAGCAAAGAACCCGGTTGCGACCCATAGTGGTCGTAACATTATATTAGGTAGGTTGGGTTAGGAAGGTAAGTTATATTGATACAACATTTGCACTGGAGAACTGTACTATGCTGGATTCCCAGAGCATGTCATATTACGCCATGATAACCACTAAATCTAAATGACCAAGACGAATAAGAAAAACATTCAATTTTAACTGACAGTGTCACTAACTCACAAACATTCTTGGTTCTCATTCCTCAATGGACCAAGAGAGGTATTATAAAACTTGAAGTTGAGCTTCTATCCCAGCCGTGTTAACTCCCCGTGAAACATTTCTCTGGTGTTTATTGAAAGTATAAAATATCTACATTCATATTTCAACAAGAGTCTCAGGCACGATAACGATACTGTATTATTGAGCGATGCTGATAAAAATAACGAGTCAAAATAAGAGAAAAAGAGATTATTAGAAATTGGTCAGATAAGTAATTCCTCTGCTGCCCTAACGTGATCACAGACCCAGAAGCTAAGTTAACGGTGAAACAACGAAGATGAAAACTAAGTAAAAGCAACAGAGATAGAATTCTCAATATTGCCTTGAAGAGATTTGTAGCACGATACGCTCTAAATTTCATTGGTAATTGCAGGTGGTGCATCAGCTGTGACGTGGGCGGAGTATTCTGGCATGATTGGTTATTGACCAGAGAGGGAGTTATGTGCTAGTGTACCCGGCTGCCTGTCTCACAAACACCTCTTACTTCCTCCAGTAATTATACTTGTGGCTCCCTAAAGGCTCATTATTGATCACACATATATTAATATTATAACTTATAAATGAATTAAGTAACTTTGATTAGTTTTAAAAAAATGAGTATAATAGTATATTTTAAATATAAATATATTGTATATATATATATATATATATATATATATATATATATATATATATATATATATATATATATATATATATATGTATATATATATATTATTATGCTCATTTCATATAACTAATAGTTCAAAGTTACTTAGTTCATTTATAAGTTATAATATTAATATATAATGTGTGGTCAATAATCAGCCTTTAGGGAGCAACACATATAATTACTGGAGGAAGTAAGAGGTGTTTGTCAGACAGGCAGCCGGGTACTTTTTTTTTTATTAATACATTAGGTACATCTGCATTAGTGCAGCTACCCTAGACTATATGAAGTGGAGTACAGTGTGTCAAAAAAGCTAACTACGTGATGCTATAAAATCCCCATCACACAGGATGGTTAGTCATACAGAGGCATGCGATAGGCAGTCTGCACTGGCAGACTCCGGAAGCATTTTGAGGATATCATCAACACAAGATTGAATAAGGTAGCAGTGGTAATAAAGGTCCCCATCTCGCAGGATGGTTAGTCATACAGGGCCATATGTTTAGTAGCCTGCACTGGCAAATTTTGGGTACACTGTGAGGATATCTTCAAGAATACGAGAATGAATAAAGTAATTGCAAAGCTCCAGGTACCTCATGCCAACTGGTCTGAAAGGTCTAATAACTGGGCATTCAGTGATGTAGTGCGGGAGATCGTGGCGTAGTTCCTGCTCACAGAGTTTGCAACTGGAGTGCTCAGGATTGGGAGATCCGTCACCTGCAGCCACCTGCCACAGGTAACGGTAACCCAACCTGATCCTTGCAACCACTGTGTCGCACAGTCTAGTGGACGTTTTGTGCTGCCCATAGATATAGGTTTCAGATCTGAAGAAATCATACTTTTCATACTAGTACTTTCAGGTCGTTGGGAGTCAGTAATTTCATTCCTATCAGATCTAAGTGTTTTGACCAATACAGTTTTGACAGCAGAGATGGGGATACCTAGATCTAATTCAACTTCATCCTTGTTACACGCTAATTTGCAGGTAAGTACACTAGCTCTGGCGTGTGTAAGTCTACGGAATATGTGTGTAGCATTTCACTAAGTCCGGACTCATCACTTCCATATTCTGTTCTATATTAATATTCGTTTTCCTCACCGTTATTTAAATTATTAAATACTTAAAATATTATTACTGTTATTATTTATTTTATTATTTGTTATTATTATAACCAGTAATTGTTACTTAGTTGTTGGAACTAGGTTCCAACAGAACCTAGTTCCAATAGATAGAACTGTTTCTGTGCAGTTATCTGTAGCAATGATGCGGTTGAAAAATTTTCTGGTTTGACCAAATTCAATGATACAAATGTTAGCTCTCTTGTGGTGCATCACCACATATAGTAACTATTTGGTCAAAATTATCGGTAAGCAATTTTAACTTTTAGAGAAGCGGCTGCTGACAGACAATGGCTGCCGTCAGGTAGCTAGCAGGTAGTGTCTTGTGAAAGGGTACAAGAAGATAGTCTGTCGTGTCAGAGCTGCTAGTAATTCCTTGTGATAGTATGCTAGTATCATGTGTCAGGGGACAGGTAGAGACTGTGAGACGGGGCTAGTTCCTAGTAACTTGAGGC
>WNGS01165523.1:38163520-38174027 GCA_020271785.1 Procambarus virginalis | reverse complement strand
CACACACACTTATATATACTTTATATATATATATATATATATAGTATATCTATATATATATTATATATATATATATATATATAATATAAATATATAATCTATATTTAATATATATATATATATATATATAGTATAATATATATTATGTATATCATATAATATATATATATATATATATATATATAAATATATATATGATATATATATATATATATATATATATATATATATATATATATATATAAATAACCATATAAATGACTATATATATATTATATGTGTCATTATTTATATATATACATAATAGACAAATCACCTGAAATTGGATAGGAGAGAAGCATACGCTTTAAAAGAACAAGCGGCACGCGAGGATCATGAAGAGCGTCTTACACATGTTCATACATTCATATGTACACATTCAACTGGAGTACATACTTATGAGACTGGTCTACATGTTCGGCTTTATCAGACCTACATTTGAAACTGTATATTGAAACAGCCTGCACTTATCACGTCCTAGAGCATTCTATGTTTACTGACATGTGGTGTGTGTGTGTGCATTTACGTTCTTGCCTGCAGGACGAAAAGCTTAGCCTTAGGACCCCGCCTTTCTAACTTCGGCAAACAAAAAGGAATATTGAAATGAAAAATATTTGCTGAACTTGAACACAGATTAAGAACAACGTCAATTTCAATGCACTTCCCAAAGGCGATATCTACAGCGAGAAGTAGCTAATAAATTTACATGCATATTTTGCCCTTTCACGAACATAACAGCGTCACTTCAGAAAATTGTGGAGTCGGTGGCCTGCAGTTCACTTAGCTGATGGACTGGTGTGGGCAGTGTGATGACTTCACTCCCTGCTCCGACAGGGGCCCTCCTGCCCATGTGCCTGTGGTAGTGCACACGGAGAATTTACGTCAGAGGCAATGAAAGTGATGAAGGTGATAACTAGCAACTGGACACGCACGCGACAACACACACACAACACACAAACACACACACACACACACACACACACACACACACACACACACACACACACACACACACCTCTCCACACATACACCGGGGGCCAGGTAGCCTGGTGGATAGCGTGCAGGATTCGTAATTCTGTGGCGCGGGTTCGATTCCCGCACCCGGTAGAAACAAATGGGCAAAGTTTCTTTCACCCTGAATGCCCCTGTTACCTAGCAGTAAATAGGTACCTGGGAGTTAGTCAGCTGTCACGGGCTGCTTCCTGGGGTGTGTGTGTGTGTGTGTGTGTGTGTGGTGTGGAAAAAAAAAAGTAGTTAGTAAACAGTTGATTGACAGTTGAGAGGCGGGCCGAAAGAGCAAAGCTCAACCCCCGTAAAATACAACTAAGTGAATACACCCATACACACCTAAGTACCTGAGTACCTAAGCAATAGGAGACAACGAATGAGGGGTGAGGTCTCAGATTGGCGAGAAGTTACAAGTGGAGTCCCGCAGGGGTCAGTCCTTGGACCTATACTGTTTCTGATATATGTAAATGATCTCCCAGAGGGTATAGAATCGTTTCTCTCAATGTTTGCTGATGATGCAAAAATTATGAGGAGGATTGAAATAGAGGATGATAGTAGGAGGCTACAAGATGACCTAGACAGACTGAGTGAATCGTCCAACAAATGGCTGTTGAAGTTCAACCCGAGTAAATGCAAAGTAATGAAACTAGGCAGTGGAAACAGGAGGCCAGACACAGGATACAGAATAGGAGGTGAAGTACTTAATGAAACGGACAGAGAGAAAGATCTAGGAGTTGATATCACACCAAACGTGTCTCCTGAAGCCCACATAAAAAGAATAACGTCTGCGGCATATGCGAGGCTGATTAACATCAGAACAGCGTTCAGGAACCTTGTGTTCCTGAATCTTGTACACCACATATGTAAGACCAATCCTGGAGTATGCGGCCCCAGCATGGAGCTCGTACCTTGTCAAGCACAAGACAAAGCTGGAAAAAGTTCAATGGTATGCCACTAGACTAGTCACAGAACTAAGAGGCATGAGTTACGAGGAAAGGCTGCGGGAAATGCACCTTACGACCCTGGAGGACAGAAGAGTAAGGGGAGACATGATCACAACCTACAAAATCTTCATGGGAATCGATCGGGTAAACATGGATAAACTATTCAACATTGGTGGTACGCGAACAAGGGGACACAGGTGGAAACTGAGTACCCACATGAGCCACAGGGACATTAGAAGAAACTTTTTCAGTGTCAGAGTAGTTAACGGACGGAATGCATTAGGCAGTGATGTGGTGGAGGCTAACTCCATACACAGTTTCAAATGTAGATATGATAGAGCCCAGTAGGCTCAGGAATCTGTACACCAGTTGATTGACAGTTGAGAGGCGGGACCAAAGAGCCAAAGCTCAACCCCTGCAAGCACAAATAGGTAAGTACAAATAGGTGAGTACACACAAAAACACACACACACACTCAGCATTGTAAAGTTGCCATTAAAATACAGCAACACTTTTTGTAATTCAGGTTGTGTGGCACTGACACTTGTGCCACTCAGAGCGTGGTGCTGGTGGTGGAGTCAGCCGGAGTGCTTTAACCTTTGATGTGAAGGGCGACCGGATGATATTTGCTCAACCTGCTCCTGGCAGTGCCTTCACGGTTATCGTGGCGGCGCCTTCACGGTTATCGTGACGGCACCTTCACTGTTATCGTGACGGCACCTTCACGGTTATCGTGACGGCGCCTTCACTGTTATCGTGACGGCGCCTTCACTGTTATCGTGTCGGCGGCTTCACTGTTATCGTGACGGCGCCTTCACTGTTATCGTGGCGGCGCCTTCACTGTTATCGTGACGGCACCTTCACGGTTATCGTGGCGGCGCCTTCACGGTTACCGTGAAGGTCACACGACGATCGAAAGCATTAGTGAGAAAGAAAATGGAAGGATAGAAAAGTGATAAGGGGAATTACAAGAAAATTTGATTAAATTGAACGAGGGTTGAATATAAGCAAAAAACTGACCTCAATGGTAAAAAATATTATTGTAATATAGATATATATTAAAAATATTTGTTATAATAAATATTTAAAGTTATGATATTAATAATTACAAAGATATTAAGTTAATGTTTATTTTAATTATGTTTATATTATTTCTATCATAATATTTTTTTATTATGATTGTCATTATTATTTTTATTTTATAAATGTGAAAAATAGAAAAAGCTAAACGCGTTTTCGCCTCAGTTCGCCTTCATCAGAGCATTTTAGAATATATTCTAAAATACTCTGGTGAAGGCGAATTAAGCCACGTTTAGCATTCTCTATTTTTCACATGTGGTTTTCCGCATATTTGGATCAGTGTTTTTGTGATCGTTGTTGAATTATAATAAATATGAGTTTACCAATATGTTAGTACACGTGATTGTTTCAATCTATATCAAAAATGTTAAATTGATAAAGATAATTGCACAGTAAGTATATTTCCAATTCACTGAATAACAATTATGTTACTGACTTATGCTACGTTGCAGATGTTGAAGTGATCAGATGTTATAGCTACCAACCTTGCAACAAACGAGTCTTCATTAATTTTACTTGGTCTCGCTCTCATCACCTCTGTCATACTTCCATTCATACACATTCATACATTGCGTTTGTTTTTATCGTGGGTCACTGTAAAAGATTCCGGCAACATCACTCATAACGGTTTAAAATTTCCGGAACAATAATATTTTTTCAACATTTGCATAATTAATCTTTTAATTTTAATATTGATGAATTGATTTACATAATCTCTTTGTGGAATGGTGATGGTCATGGCCCTTGTTCCCGTACAAACAAGACGGTCGTAATCCACACAATATGCACACATCGACGCACAGACCCAGACACACACATACAAAAACTGACGCACAGTCAAACGCGCACATTAATTCAGACAGACGCACATAAACACACACACACACATACAACGAAATAAACAGACAGGCAGCGACAGACGCACTCAGTGAGATGCAGATAAAACCAGACACAGGCATACACACAGACAGATGCATATCGACAGACACACATATTAACACAGATAGAACACAAAAACACACACACACACGCTGATAGAACGTACAAAGGAACACACACAGAGATAAACCACACATAAGCACACACAAAGAACACATAAAAAACACACTCAAATGGAGCAAAACACACACAGATAGAACACAAAGACACAGATAGAACACAAAGACACAGATAGAACACACAAAGACAAATTACACATCCATCAAAACGTGACTGAAATAGAACAACATTTAAAATTAATATATAATGAACAAGTCATCACGTAAATATATTTTCGGAAACTAGAGTGCCAAACGATGCCCAAAACAGGCACCGACGTGATGGAGTTTTTCCATTAAAAATTATTGGAAAATATTTCACGAGTTTACAGTAAAATCTATATAAAAAATAGTTGCTAACAAGTTCATCGCATCATGTGGAAGGCTCGCGCTGAAAATGTACAATGAATGTTGTATAATCATTAATAATATAGTAATTGAGAAAATCAGTTGGAGCTTATGTAGAGGATTCGAACCAACAACATGCGTACTACCAAGCGGAAGCCTTTAACCCGTGAGCCAAAATGTGCTGTAAGTAATATAACTTGGGATTCAACTGAATATTCAAACATCGCGTAAATGTGCTTTCTTTGTTTATGATTGTTATTATTACTATTACTATCTACTATTAATAATAACATTATTATTACATATCCAAATTCATTCATTTTATGACTAATGTATGACTGAAACAATTCATCGATCCCAAGGTTATGTTACCCGGTAATTTGTTCCATAAATCAACAACCATGTTTTCATGCCAGTATTTCCCCATGTTTTTCTTGAATCTAAACCAATTTGTATCCATTGTTTGGAGCTCTAATTGTGTTCATATGAACGTAACACGCAACCTACCTCCACCTGCCCACCAAAAATACACTACAGCCCACATCTGCCCTCCCAAACTTACCTCAGCTTAGCATCTAACCACCTTCATGAAACATTCAACAAGCTACACCATCCGCCAACTTTTAACATACCCTGTTCACATTACTAACTCCGTACATCAATAATTTCACACAACCACCACACATACTCCACCAACTCATTACACTGAGTACTGTGGACTGTGGACAGGAAATCTGAACTTCGACTTAGTAATTATATTTCACCGACACAAGCACAATTTCAGAACATTCTAACTGTTTTGGAAGATGAAGTACAATACGAAAAAGATATTTTCATATACGTCGATATCCGAGGAGCACTTGATTCATTAAACCTTTGATATTAGCGTGTTCCCGAATTCCTTATGAAGGTTATGTAATAAATATTATAATAAAAACATAATTCAGAGGGAGGTTAATGACGGCTCGGAGACACAAGACGGTCGTCATCAATGGGAAAATTGACAGTCCAGAGACAATACTTGTCACGAACAGGGATGCACCATTTTCAGTGAAGAGGTGTCGGAAAACCCGACACCATTTAATAATATTACATACAATATGAAGATAATATTGCTGCTGTGTTGTATACACAAGTTACCCATAGAAAATGTAGCTTGTAGTGGAATTTTCCGTCAATAGAAAACAGGATATCATTGCCACATAGTACTATAAATTCACCAGCTATTCTGTTGGGAAATATTCTTAAATACATTAGTCTTTGGACTTTTACTATCATAAAAACATCTCATTTGAATTAACTTAATTATCAGTATCAAAATAGAGTAAATGTGACCCTTTTATAACTTATTGACATTGGACAAGGAGAGCCAAGGCGTCATTAGTGGTGAGTGGTCAACCATTGTTTGTTAGACCAGAGTCGTTGGAGCGAGTTCGGCTCCTATAATTCTCTTGGACGAAGTGTTATGGAGATCAAAGTGTTCTACCATCATCAACACGCTGTCAACAACCACAAGGGAAGTGCCTTTCCGAATTCTTATCTATGTCATTATTGGCCAGTATTGTTAGGTAGATATGATTAATTCCGGTTAGAACACGAACGATCGACTCAACCCAGGTAATTAAGCCTTGGTCCTTATCTAATATACAGTGTTTTCTCTGATATAGCTGTCATATATTAGGATTCCGACTTTACAGCTAGCACCCTTTGACAGGAACAAGAAGAGGAAGCAAGACTTGGTATATCAGTTACTAAGGGTGATTAAAGCTAGCCTCACACGAGGATAATTTGGTGTCTACATCCTAGTTATATCTGGTGGACTAAGCCTGCTGTACAATAAGATAATGCACCTCCAATTTATTTACTAATATATGTAATTAATACTGTAGTTTGATTGGCTGCATATATATAAATTTAATATAACCCCCCTAACGTGTAAGGATCGATTTGTGAGAAATATTGCAGAAACACAGTCCACTTAACATCATACCAATTGCTATCGAAATATATAAATTAACGTATATATAAATGCTATATAAATTCATATATATTAAATAAATATAAATCTCACCGGTCGGTTCCCACAAGAAGAAACTGCTTATAATATCTAATACGAAAATTAAATACATTTCGATTTATATAAATAAAACTAACAAAAGAATTACAATTAGAATAAATTAGCAATGTCTTCTCACCGACATAATAACATAGGATGAAAGCCCACACTTGTGTGTTTGTGAAATTTATGTACGGAATTTAGACCAAATCTTTCGCACACTCCTGAGTGCTTCTTAATCAAGGTCTGAGTGTGTGATGAGGACGAGACTTAGATCTCAACGTTTAATCAGGATTAGATGTTGACATGTAAGTCTCGTTCTAATCATACACTCAAACCTTGACAAAGCATTCAGGAGAGAGCGAAAGACTAGGTGAAAATTCCTTATATAAATTTCACAAATACACTAGTGTGGACTTTTATCCTATTATAATGAATAATAAATGTGATTAATATACTAAACAGCAAATATAGCGCTCTCACTAATGCTGCTTCAAATAATAAAAATATAAATGACAATACAAGTAATAATAATAATAATAATAATAATAATAATAATAATAATAACATTACGAATAATTTTATAATAATACACTGAAAGTCAGCTTCTAAATACGAATATAAATTCAGGTTAGGGAGACGTATTATTATAAACAATAAATATATCATCGCAATACTGAGGAACTTTTCGCAAGACATATAAATGTCTTGTGAATGCAAAGTGCTGTGGCAAAGTGAGTCACGTGATAGCCAATGTATCTACACATTTCTGAGAACTGGAAATTATATTAAACTTAACTCTATGTTCATGAAGCCTTCGTAGTCCATACTAATGCTCTCTATATTTTTCGGGAGTCAATATCGGTGATGATGAAGAACGGATGATGAGAAGCGACTGGAATGTGGAGGAGCTCATCTGACCGACATATCATCAGGGACGGGTCATTGAGTTCCATGAATTGTTGATCAGTTAGAGAGGGAACCTTGCCGTAATATGACGGCAAGGACCGCTTCGTGCATTGAGAGGAAGACTTTTAGACTTATTTTTCTAACTGGATTATTCTAGATAGATTTTCCCGTTTGAAGTTCAGATCTGTGATCAAATTTGGTGTTGGCAATAATATACATATTTTATCAAAACTTCATATTTTTAAAACAGATTTAATATTTGACATATCATAATCAACACTTTATTTAATAAAATAATTGATCTGATATATAATCTTTATCATTATGGTGAAAAATTGCACTCAAGAAAAGGCAGTGCATTGAATATAAATTACGTTTTCCTCAGAGACGCTGAAATTTCCATGATATATTGCTGGTCTGCCCTTCGTGTTGGTTAAGCTGTCAAAAAATTGACTTACACTCCTGTGGGGAGGGTTCGCACTGGATTTTCACTATATCATTTGCAACATTAATGACTCTACTCACGACAAACCTCTGATATGACTACAACCACTGTGTATAATTAAGAAATTTATAATTACCTTAGAAACGCGAGTCAGTGAAGCAAATCTGTAATTACTTTTGTCAAGCAATTAATTCGGGCAAATCTCTAATTATCTTTGCAAACGAGTAAGGTTAATCTTTCACTACTTTTCTCTAGCTTCTCAATGAGTCATATATATATTGTTACTCTTGTCAAAAAAAGTTTGTGAATAAAATTGACCCAATCCTGTAAAACTAATATTGTTCAACGGTTCAAGTAGGCAAACCAGTCATTTCTGACCAGAACTGTTAAGTTTCAAATAAACGTGAAACACTCGATTTCCCCAACAACTTTTTATTATTAATAAAGGAAATGGAAATTCTATGACAGATATATTGGATAGTTTAATCTGCCTTGTTCTCCTGTAATACCAATATATGCAATGACATGCCCACTAATCATTCATAACTTCGACTTTGCCACCTGTGCCGCAGTGGAAACTTGACTCCCTCCTTTAACGACTACATTTCCTAGGTCAGCTCTATCCATCATGGTAATGCAGCTCCACTCCCAAACTCTCACTTCCCTGAAGTTGAATATTTCTCCAATTCTGTTCTTATGCTTCGATTTCCTCAAAGCTAAATTCTCTTCGAGTGCATATTAACGCTACGTCACCAGAGGTTATCTTCCTCTTCCAGCTCTTTTGGCTCTGCACAAGAAAACTTTTCCAGCTCTGCTTCCAGCTCTGCTTCTAGATTTCCCTCCGAATCTGCTTGCAGCTCAGCATCCAGAAATACTCCCAACTCTGCTTCCAGCTCTTCCCCTCACTACGCCAGCTCTACACAGCTGACTGGTGGAACTCCCCCTACTAAGGCCGCGGTAACGAGCTCATTATTAGGGCAGGGGTTATGTGGTCGTTGGTGCGGAATGAAAGGCCGCATAACTTGCCGTTAGTGCTAGCTGCCTGCACCTTGTGCCAGCTTGGGCCCTCCTCCTCACCGCTCCCTCCAACTACTCCGATTATTTATTTCCGGATACGTCGATTATTCGCAGATTTGCCAAGTTCCCCTAGTTACCTGTTTCATCCGTATTTTATTCCCCTAGTGAAATTTCAGTTGATTTCGCAGTTAGAGTAAATGATTTGCGTGCTTCCGTATCGACATTAATTCAGAAATTTATCTAGTAGGTATAAAGATCATATTATATATATATATATATATATATATATATATATATATATATATATATATATATATATATATATATATATATGTGTGTGTGTGTGTGTGTGTGTGTGTGTATGTGTGTGTGTGTGTGTGTGTGTTTATTTATGCGGAAAATCCACAGAGAAAAGGGAAAGAGAGATGAACGTTTCGGCCGACCACAGCCGTTGTCAACAACAGACCAGTCTGGTGTTGACAACAGCTTTGATCGGTCGAAACGTTCATCTCTCTCTTTCATTTCTCTGTGGCTTTTCCGCATACAAATGATCAGTGTTTAGTGATCGTCAATTGCATATATATATATATATATATATATATTACATTTTCAAAGACTTTAGTTACACACACACAGAACAACTATAACTGAACAGAGTTTAAATACCTGCATTTGGGTGAGGTGACATGTTACAATGGTTTGGGGTGAGGTGAGAACAAACACAGAACACGAAACAATGGGTATAAGGGAAGAATAGATCTGTAACTGCAGAAGGCCTATTGGCCCGTATTTCTTGATGTTTCTGATGTGGGTAAGGAGGCACCCTTCTTGAGCCCGGATGGGCACATGTATAAGCAAGTAGATGGGGTCGCTATGGGTTCTCCCCTAGGCGTCCTGTTTGCAAACTTCTACATGGGTACTATTGAGGAAAAAGTCTTAGTCGACTTGAACTTGAAACCGGCCATATACTGCAGGTATGTTGACGACATTTTTACACAGGTACCTGATGTCAGACATCTGCAGGAGCTGAAAGAAGCGTTTGAGCAGAATTCTGTGTTACGTTTCACTTACGAGATGGAGAAGGATGGGAAGCTGCCCTTTCTAGATGTAACAGTCATGGAAAGGAGCGGAGGTTTCCACACTACAGTCTACACTAAGGAAACAAACATAGGAATGTGCCTAAATGCCAACAGTGACTGTCCAGATAGGTACAAGAGGAGTGTTGTTAACGCTTATGTCGACCGTGCTCTCAGCCACAGCTCAGAATGGAAGCAAGTCGACGAAGAACTCTGTAGAGTAAGGCAGGTCCTAGTCAACAACGGCTTCTCCAATGGTTTCATTGAAGACATCATAAGAAGGAAAGTGAAACGCCATGCAACCTCTGAAGATACAACTAACACAACACCTATACCCCCTATTAGACTATTTTACAGGAACTTCTTCTCCACAGCTCATAAAACGGAGGAAAGGGTCCTGAAAGATATTGTTAATAGAAACGTTATCCCTACAGACAAAAATCAGAAGATACAATTGACGATTTACTATAAAACCAAGAAAACTGCCAACCTACTCATGAGAAACTCTCCAGACACAAAGCAGAACGCTTTGAAAGAGACCCATGTCG
>WNGS01165523.1:38142297-38156269 GCA_020271785.1 Procambarus virginalis | reverse complement strand
GAAGCAGAGAGAAGAGAAGGAAGTGTGTACCAGCCTACACCTACTCACCATCGCCGACCAGAGTAGCAGTCGAGTACAGTCTTGCTTACACTTTACAACCACAGACTCGCCTGGACAGAAGTCTATGTGCCTCTTCCTTGCGTCAGATCAGTGGATGAAGTTTGCTTGCCTAATTCTCATCTCGACGCCTCCAGGATAGTAAACACGGGTAGCCTATCCCAACTTCCTCGGGGTCGGTATTCAGAGAGCTTGAAAACGCAACGTCCTGTTTTCATCGTAAGGATTGGAATAAATTTTGACGCGAAGGAATAAATTCAAAGACAATCTAACCTATAATATCAGCAATGAATTCACTCTCTTAGAATTTGATAAAAAATTTATACGTAACAATATATTTAAAGGATTAATATTAGGATTAGATCTCTCCCTAGCTCAGTGGTAGAGGATTTGATAAAGCAGAAGCATATCATAAAATCTTGCCAGTGCGCAAGAGCAAGAAAGAGAGAGAAAGACCTGCACGCTAGAATAAACCGTATGGAACGTCTTGTGCAAAACTTATGAAGGATATAAACTCGGCAAGCATGAGGAACCGCAGGATAAGATGGAGGAGAAACCAGCGAAGCAAGTAATAAGACGCAGTGCGTGTGTACTAGACTCAGGGTGCGTCCTGTTTAAACTCCACCAGCAGCTCAGGCTCTCTCTACCACCCCAGCCAGACCCAACCTGTCTTCACGCTTAGTCGCGTCAATTGTGACACTAATGACCGTAGCGTCAAAAAAATCCCTTCGCTTGTCAAATGTGGAAGCACAGTAATTCTACGACGCTTCTTCGGACTAAAGAGCATCGGCTTCGATAGTGTATGTACATGCTTTGGTTCGCACAGTTCCATTGACGTAAAACGACAAAGTTCGATGTATTTAATCAGGTGAGACTGCTGCTAGACCAACTGGGAAAGACACGAAGACCATGTGAAGTGTGGACCTCGAGCCTCGCCGCTCTGTGAAGGAGAGGCTCTGAGGAAGAGGTTGTCTTTTAGCTGATGCTACAAAACATTCCTGAACCAAGAAGTGAAATGTTTAAGATGTAAATAGATAATGTGATGATGAAACGTATTATAATTTCATCAATAGTCACGGAGGTAGTGGAGTGGGAATTTGTTTCGGCGCCTCTTTAGGAGAATCCCAGAATCTTATGTTTTTTTCAAAGAGATTAGAGTTTTATTTATGAAGAAAATGTGTATAAAATGTGTGTAGCGTACGGGGCGAGACACTGTTAGCACATGTCTCGTCGATAGTGTACTAAAACTGTAAAAACTCTGACTAATAATGTGGCCATATATTGGTAATAACAAAAAATCTATATACGTATTTGAAACTTTTACAGAAAACTGTTATGTTACAACCCACTTTCAGAGAGAATGAAATGTTATATAAAATAAAACTGCTTACCTTATCTATATAATATTAAGGAATTTCCGTAATTTAACACATTTATTATTAATTTAACATCATTTAACACATTCTGGACTATTATAAATACGTAAACCAAGTGACACAATCCTTAAATTATCCTCAAGAAACAGTAATTTTCAAGCAGGTCGGAGGAAAATTATTCTGCTTTCAAGTAGTGACCAATGCAGCTTGGTAACGGAGGCTAACTCATCAAATACAACCAGGAAGAAGACTCACCAGTAATACGGCGCCGTGAGTGAAGGCAACAAGTGACCGGTGACTGTCAGTAGTAAAGCCTTGAGAAGCTCTCGAAAATTCAATAAAACACTTTCAATAAAATTAGTGAAACAGCTTGAAAAATACTTACGAATTTTGACAATATAAAGTAAGGATATTGAGAATTTTGGAAAATGGAAAGAATTATTTTGAGAAACGACTAACGACCTTTGATGAAACGTTAATTACATTAAAAAGAGCTCAAATGTTAACTGGAGACGGACGCAAACGAAGACTCTTTCAATTAATAAATCAATATGTCAAGCTAGCTCCAGTGATTTATAATGGGAGTGAATAATGAATGAAGAGTAAGGGTGTGAGATTGATCCATCTGTTGTCTTCAGAAGAAGCTTCAAGATGACGTTCAGAGCTAAGGTCATCCCTTGTATCGTCCTAGTCCTCGTCTCTATCACCACCAAGTGTATGGGCTCAGGTAAGTTTGGTCAGGAGTTAGTGTTGGGTTGTCAACTGCGGGAGGGTTATTAAGACCATTACAGCAGCTTACAGGCCAGCCACCAGATATACTATAGCATTGAACGTAGTCCAAGCCAGTAGTAAACTCTCAGTATATATATACTGAAGAGCAGAAGGCTATACTCGGTATATACAGGGTGTAAAAAAAAAGTATGTTTTCATGGAGGAAACTTAATAACATTAAAATAAAAATATTAATATTGTTAGAATAAATAAAACAATTATGAACATATAATTAATACAACAAATATAATCAAATAATATATTTGCTTTAACATTTAATAAAGCACATATAATAATAACAAATGTTTTCAATTTATTTTGCCTGAGATAAGGAGTTTCGATACATCGTACAAATCCCCACGCTGTTTATATCTGAGCTGACCGGTGTTTTGTACACATACCCCAATCAATATAAACGCATACAGTTTATATACATTAGATATTCCACTATAAAAACTTTTCACTTTCAAACTGGCATTCAAGAAGATGTTCATTCAACAAATGTATACATGTATCTCACATGACCCCGAGAACACCCAGCTGACGGGATAAACACAGGGTTTAGCCTTAATCCTAATATGATCGCCTGGCTTTATCTTGGCCGTGTTAAAAAGCTCCCTAAATGAGTTTTTTTTTAATCGCCTGAGAAATGGAGCACACGTGTGTAGGAGGCAAGGAAGAATTTGTGAAGCATCCTGTAGATGATTCATAATATTCTGAGTGTTGGAGAAGGTGTGGTTGCTGGGTAGGAAGAAATTTTTAAGAATATAAAGAGTGATGGGAATAGACAAGCAGATAGAGGCGCGGAGAGACAAACAGGTAAAGGAAGAGATGTGGATAAAGACGGAGAGGCACATAGACAAATATATATAAACAAACGCAGACAAGTACACAGAGAAACTACGAATGTATAGACAGTTAAAGAATGACGTCAGACGAGTCAAACATGCAGATAGAAAGATATATAGAAATACATTCATACAGAGTTAGTCATACAAAAAGACAAATGTCCGATATACACGCAAAAAAATAAATGGTGCATTCACGGTGACTGTCAAGAAGAGGCTGAGAAATTATCATACCGTGACCGACGTTAATGGTCTAATGATGTACATATATATTCCAGTCATGTTAATGGGACTGTTACGGTTCCAGACACGTTATTATTTAATTTTTCTCCTCCAGTCCTGTTCCTGTGATTTTTACTATTCCAAATAAGTTAATGAGATTTTTATCATTCCAGCAATGTTACTGTGATATTTTGTTCCAGCCACGAAGTAATTTTTACTGTTCCCGGTTCGATTCCGCAAATATTTTCTGTTCCAGAAACGTTACTGTGACTTTCGTTGTTTAGCATTCGTTATTTCTTCAAGTAAAAACTGAATACCAGGTAGTTTATCTAACATTATCTTCATTACATGTTTTAAGAAACCATTCGAGAGATTTTTATTTGGTTTCCTAGAGGTTTGATCTTCATCTCATGTAACCTGTAACACTCGAAAATTTGTTGAGCAATTCTCAGCACTAATTGCTCGCCACCATTACTTGAAGGACGTTATTTACAATCTTAACTGAACAAGGGTACTAAAATAAGGTAATCTATATCAACCTTACTCTTCAAGACTTGCATAAAAAAATTTAACCGACATTACGCTTGACTAGTATTTTAAAAATTACTTAATACCGTTATTAATAAAAGTCTTTCGGCTTCGTTCGCTCTGTAATTTTCCTGATAGAGGTCTCTTAATTAATTTGCTCCCAAAATGTAAACTATTAAATTTTGAATCAGATATTTCAATCACTTAAAGTGTTTTTCAATGCCCTTCTATGTTATGGTTACGTGAAAAACTTTAAATCAAGCACTGGAGGAAAGAATTACAAATTACATGACCAGAAAGAATGATAATGAAATACTGTGACATGTTTGCAGACCGGATGATAAAATTTAATCTTGGAAAGTGGATTTGAGAGCAGTGCAATGGAGAGGATTGCAAATAATTTTGCAAAGGGGATGCAATGGAGGCAGTAGAAATGATGCAACAGTGTTGCATCATTTGCTATAGTGGATGCAATTGAGAGTAGTGCAATGAAAGAGAAGGATATCCAGTAATGAATGGCAGAACAGATGATTAATGAGTTTAAACAAGGCAACGAAGAGAGTTCCTCCTACATCTCTGTACAGAGTAAAGCTACATACACCTTTAAGCCACCTGCAAACTTAAGCCCGTAACAGCGTAAAACCATCATTACGCGACGAACAGTGTAAAGCCACGTACAACATTAAGCTACTTGCGGCGTAAAGCCACATGTAGCATTAAGCCATATAGAGCATCGTGCCTCGTAGACTGTAGATCGACGGTCTCGCTTCAGGCAGCTTTCACTCCCCGACCGTACTAGTTGCTGAGCACCATTCCTTTCCCCCCGTCCCATCCCAAATCCTTACTCCAATCCCTTCTAAATGCTATACAGTCGCAATAGATTAGCGCTTTCTCCTGATAATTGCCTTGCCTTGAGTCGTACAGGGTAATGCCTCGTACTTCCATTTAAGGACGACTTCAAGAGAATAAGATGAAATACCTCTGAGAACCGGGAGGCGTGTTCGCGTGTCAGGACAAACATGAAACTATCTGGAATTAGACTTATACAAATTAGAAGGATCATTGTGAGTAACTCGTCAAGATGATCGATGTTTGTGCTTGTATATTCACTTGTTTTTGATTGAACTTTAGTTCATGGTATTCACTTTTCCTGTCACTGCACATTTGATGCAATAACTAGTCATCCATTCCCCAATTCAAACTTTGAAAATCATTGAGGTGATATCTACTCCCCATATAGCTAATTCCATCGAGTTTTTACTTTTGCGCTAATTAAAAATTAAATTACATTGCTGTTTTCCTGCCTCTAGCTTCACCAATGGTCTCTTGGTCTATTGGCATTCATTACAATAGTTTCCTCTCAGCACTTTTCACTGAAGTATTTTTTATATATTTACTGTGTCTCGTTTTTCAATTCTTTTATGTAACGTCTTTGGGTTTGGCTCTATCAACTTTTCTTCGTATATAATCAGTCGTAAATAAAGAATGTGCCTCGTTGCAACGCTTTCTTCCTCTTCCATATTCCAAATGTGATTTATGAGTTGGGGGCTTCACGACAAAGCTGCGCACTCTTTGACTCGTCTCATCTAGGTGATATTCAGTGTTCTGAAAGCTTATCTAGTGAGGTTCTGAAGAATGCTCTGATCGCAAATTTAGAGTATTCTGCTGACGATATCCTATTTACAATGGTCACCTGGGAAATGTTGTACGTTTTATTACCTTCAAGATCTGAATTTACAGTAATTTCAAGGAAATGTTTCTCTTCATTGTGAATCGTCCTATTTTCACTATTTTCATCATCTAACATTAGCTAATTTAAATCAGGTACTAATTCTCGAATGAACTCGGCGGCCTATAAGGTACTTAAAGTATTTCCATATCATCATCTGCCCAGATTCTTCTACGTAGTTATAGATGACGGTTCTAAGAGAGATTCTTGGGAGACTTTGTTACCTCACGACAATAGCACTTCTTCCTACTCACTGCAACTCTCTGTATCCTGTCCGTTAGATACTCTCTCATGAACTTTAGTTCTTTTCCAGGTACCTCCGCCTGTTTCTTAAGTTTTCCCTAGTGGTCTTTTAAGGCAGTTCAAAATATTATGTCTACCCATCCTTGTCTTTTCTGTTTTTTTGTTAATTTGTCGTAAAATTGATCTCTTGTTTAGAGCCTGCAAAATTTTATGTTTGGAGGCTCTCATTTCTTATTCGGCCAAAAGTAGCATTGTATTTTGCCTCTGAAAGGACTTATCTATTAATACATTAATTAAAAGTGCCGATGCAGAAATGTATAATTGCAAGGATGTGCATCGACACACGAATCTACAGCACAGTGACTGTTTTGGAGGTGGTGCTGCTATCTTCACGTAGACGAAGAATAAAGTCAAATTGAAGTGCCTTGAACACCAATACCACCTCATCCCAGTAGACTTGGAGGCTCTTCGCTTCTTGAGTAAAAGCGTTCTCAAGTTTCTGAACGAATTGACGATAAACTCGTTAGGGAAAACAAAGACCCCCAGGGTAACCAGTTTTGTGTTCGTCTTTTTCATTGAAGTTATCTAGAGAAAGAACATTTACTTGATCCAGGGAAAATGTTGTATAAATTCATTTCTTATGTATGAGCTATGTATACCAGTTCTATTAAATATATTTGACGAATGGTTGAATGGTGTAGACGAAAATACTGGTGAATACAAAAGCCAATCGTCTTAAATCATTATAGTCCAGAGGATATATATACACCGAGACATGTACCCCGCTTCTCAGTGTATATATGCTGAACATTCATTTTAGTCCTGAATTATATCCTGGACTAATTTATACTTACTGGGGGGAGGGGGGTCAGTAAGCTTTTGTGATGGCCATAATAACCCTCCCCCATGATTTATAGGCCTCAACCCCAACACCAGACAAAAAAGTATTACAACTGGTAAAGGTGATGTGGTGTAGAGAGGTGACATTGGGTACAACGTAAGATTGGTTGGAGTTATGACCTGTCTGTTGATTACAACAGTTATGTTATAGGCAG
This sequence comes from Procambarus virginalis, assembly GCA_020271785.1. Classification (NCBI taxonomy): domain Eukaryota; kingdom Metazoa; phylum Arthropoda; class Malacostraca; order Decapoda; family Cambaridae; genus Procambarus; species Procambarus virginalis. Next base: position 38,149,440 of record WNGS01165523.1, on the reverse strand, counting down.
GAGACTCAGGGGCTACTCTCCTCATAACAGCACCTCTGCCAGATGCATTATCTATTTTTGTTTAAATTCATGTGTCCAACACCAGAAGCATTAGTTTAAAATGATGAACCGTCGCACTTATACAGAACATTAACCATGACGAAAGCGTAATTTAAACAAATCATTTTATTTTTTCAATATAATTTGAAAAAACATAATTTACACTAATTTGCACATTCATAATTTACACAAATAAAGCAGGAAACCAATACAGAGAACACTTACAAAATAAGTGCCAATCTTATTTTTCCGTCGATTGTTGATTGATGAAAATTAAGCCACCCAAAAGGTGGCACGGGCATGAATTGCCCGTAAGTGATGGCCCTTTTGAGCCATTACCAGTATGAAGAGCTGACACTGGAGATCTGTGGAGGTGCCCTTTTTCTGTCTTCCGGAACACGGTAAATTTTACCTGATAACAAGCCATTTACGAACCAAATTTAAGAATAAAATCTTTTATCAAGTCTGCTACACAAGTAGCAGAGTTAAAAAAATCATCATGAAATTACAAGTCATAGACAGATATTTGTGAGAGTTAGTTAGGCTTCATAGCATGAAGCATTTGCACGAGTGTGTCACGAATTTTCTACTACAAGAGGCACGAAAAAATTAATGTAATAAAATGAGTGTTATTTATGAATTCTGTAAATCACAGGCAACTGTGGGATGAATGGAATAAAAATTCCTTTTCTTACTCGTTCCCCTGGACTAGAAAATGTGTTGAACAAACGTATCCTGGGGTACACAACGTGTTGAACAAACGTACCCTGGGCTACACAACGTGTTGAACAAACGTATCCTGGGCTACACAACGTGTTGAACAAACGTACCCTGGGCTACACAACGTGTTGAACAAACGTACCCTGGGCTACACAACGTGTTGAACAAACGTACCCTGGGCTACACAACGTGTTGAACAAACGTACCCTGGGCTACACAACGTGTTGAACAAACGTACCCTGGGCTACACAACGTGTTGAACAAACGTACCCTGGTCTACACAACGTGTTGAACAAACGTACCCTGGTCTACACAACGTGTTGAACAAACGTACCCTGGGGTACACAACGTATTGAACAAACGTACCCTGGGCTACAGGATGTGTTGAAGAAACGTTCCCTGGGCTACACAACGTGTTGAACAAACGTACCCTGGGCTACACAACGTACTGAACAAACGTACCCTGGGGTACACAACGTACTGAACAAACGTTCCCTGGGGTACACAACGTACTGAACAAACGTACCCTGGGCTACAGAATGTGTTGATTAAAGATGTGCTTAGCTACTTACGACACTGAGTAACTGTGCACTGACAAACACAAGACTTTGAGAAAGGGCGTCCAGAGCCACACAAGGCGCTGAGTAAATAGGCCCTGAGTAACGTAAGACGTTGACTGAAAATATCCTGCGCAATACGAGGCATTTTCTTCAATTTGCAAATCTCAAAATCTTGCAAAGCCGTTAAAAATTAGCTTCAGAGAAAAAGGTACTGACTGCGCTCGAAACATAGACACATCCTTGTCAGGATTTAAAATTACCCAATAAAATGTGCTCTACTGAATTTAATAAAAACCTGTGAGTGACAGAGCTCGGGTTAGCCGGTGTCTCACCACTGGTGACAGGGGTCACCAGTGGTGAGGTTGGGCGTTAGAGTGTAATGTTACCAGGTAAATTGCAGCGAGTTAATTGATGGCACAGAGGGAAAGACCAGAGCGACAGGGGAGGTGTTAATGTGTTGTCAGAGTGGTGTGCGGTTGCCACACTGTTGTCAAGAGCCTTCTGATGTGCAGATTTCTCGTGCAAGTTCAATATTCGTGTTTGAGCTTTTTGAACGCTTTTAGGGTTGTGTAGCTGTGTGATTTTTAACTAGTGTGGCAGCACGGCACAAACCTAGAATGATAGCATAATTCTAGTGTGGCAACATGCAAGAAGTGACAAGTATTCTAAGACAAACATTCTAGTAAAATACTAACTCATGCCAAGAAGTTTATATGCTATAGATGAAGTTGTAGCCCTTATTATTTTTTATTATAAATAATTGAACGTTTTTAATTATATCCTCTAATGGTAAATCAAAAGCGGAGTTTTAAATGTTAATTCTGCTAATTTGCGATATATGGGCTTGTTTCTTCACAAATAACTAAAGCCAGATAAGTTCTTTCCAAAACGGAGGAGTTGAGGAGACGCGGAAATTGTTGTATTACGCCGGAATTGTGTCGACGGAGACTTGAAGAGACTGCAAACTACGTTTCTTGAAGTGGACTTTACCTCCAGACTTTTATTGCACGAACAACTTTGGGTTGTGAGAGAAAGTTTTCAATGCAACACAAAGAATTGTAATCGGAAGTTGTCAAACGAGTGGTGTTACCCTCGTTTGTTTATTTTATTGGTTTTACTTCCACCAAATATATATATATATATATATATATATATATATATATATATATATATATATATATATATATATATATATATATATATATATACTGTAAACATATTTACATAACCTTAGGATATAATAGCCATATTATGACGCACATAAGTTGCATTATCATACACCCTTTGAAGCTATAATGCCGTGGGGTCGTTAATATCTAAAGACAAACATGCTGAAACAAAACATGTTAATCGTGAATAAGTTTATTTAAACTTATGAATTAACTCGAGACGCCAAAACATGTAAAATATAATTTTTGTATAAATAATTCCTTGCATAGATGATAGAGTGATATATTAATGGCAAACTGAAGAGATGTAACCCTATTGTATAAACCTCTCTTCCCATAATGCAGTGAACTCACTTTAAGGCAACTAATGTATTCAAGTGTTTACGTGTGAAGCTGTATTACGCTACTACAAAGTTTAACAGGGATGATTGTGATATAGATTTACACGTAATTCAAAATATATGCTGATTAAATCTTAAATTACTGAACAATTGCTACGACCAACGAGCACTGACATAATCGCCCTTGACGTAAACAAGTAAATCATTGACAAATTATCTCATTTTCCCCAAAAAAAGAACGGTCCAGGCATCTAGCAGCACTAGATTGTTTCCCAGTTATTCGCTAATCACTGGTCACTATCATTGCAAGAAATCTCCATATTGACAACGAAATTATTCCCTAATAATGAAAAATGCGTTTAATTGTATAATATGTCTTCGGGATAAAATAAAGCAAATAATCTGAAACAAATCCGTGATACACCCAGCTGGATACTTGGTCCTATTTCAGGGCTACTCTCACAAAAGAGATGGCTTGTCGACACGTAATCCAAATCCTTTCAAAGTTAAATCCTGTTTTCAAGAGCTGAGTGTTCAGAGTGTGATCCAGGTTAGCCACTTTGCTGATGACATGTACAACGTTATATTAATATAATTTTATATTATATTATATTATATATATATATATATATATATATATATATATATATATATATATAATATAATATATATATATATATATATATATATATATATATATATATATATATATATATATATATATATATAATTTGGAAGAAGTCTTTCTTGTTAACAATTGTTATTGAAAATGGAGTGAGGGTTCGATCAGTGTTTCTAGAACGAATCTTCTTTCTATTTCTTATGTTCATTACTCGAGAAGTGAAAAATTACCTCTCCATGGTTCATTTTAGTTTTATTTTGTCAAACGCTAAATGATGCGTTTCGTTGATCATGTCAACATTTTCAAAGGCAAAAGTTAATGAAGTGGCTATAAGTTAGCTGTGGCAAACGCATATATAACCAAGAGGTTAGTGGTGGTGAGTAGGGCACATGGGCCAATAGGCCATCTGTTATTTCCGATCTCCTATAATCTTATATAATAAATATACAAATCACAAATTACTTGCGAGGCGACTGAAGTCAATACAGTGACATTGGTGCTGAAATTATATTTAATACAAAGATGATATAAACATATCATCCTTATATGATGAATTTATTTCTTGATGTCTTAGATGTAATGCTGTTGGAAGAGGGATTAAAAGTGGATAAAGTATCAATCAAGACTCAATTAGCTTCCATAATCACCTATATTTATGATAATTGGTGAGTTCTAGTATGTTGTTCAGTCCATGAAAATGTTCTGGGTCTGGAAACTAAGACAACCTATCCTCTTACAAATTACATCTGAATTTGGCCGTTTGCCCGTATGGCCAAAAATGGACGTAATTTGAAAATAAAATAAAAATAAATTTAAACTATGATTTCTTCCAAAACAGTAAGTTAAGGGTCCTCTGGTAGGTTAGGAGGGCAGGAAATTCTCCTAAAGTTTCAAAACGTCATGAAAAACGCTAATTGAAAGTTTCCTCTCCTAACTTTGCCGAGCATGCCGGACGATTCAAACAGAAAACGGGACATTACATCACTTTTGTGAGCCGATTTCATTTCAAATTACGCTCATTTTTGGCAAAAGCGCGCATACCAACGAAAAGCGACGTTATTTTTAAGAGGACACACGCTCACAATAGCTGCCACACCCTCGCGATAGCCGCCACATCCTCGCAATAGCTGCTACACTCTTGCAATAGCCACCACACCCTCGCAATAGCCACGACACCCTCGCAATAACTGCCACACTCTTGCAATAGCCGCCACACCCTCGCAATAACTGCCACACTCTTGCAATAGCTGCCACACCCTCGCAATAGCCGCAACACCCTCGCAATAGCCGCCACATCCTCGCAATAGCTGCCACACCCTCGCAATAGCCGCAACACCCTCGCAATAGCTGCCACACCCTCGCAATAGCTGCCACACCCTCGCAATAGCCGCCACACCCTCGCAATAGCTGCCACACCCTCGCAATAGCCGCCACACCCTCGCAATAGCTGCCACACCCTCGCAATAGCTGCCACACCCTCGCAATAGCCGCCACACCCTCGCAATAGCCGCCACACCCTCGCAATAGCTGCCATACCCTCGCAATAGCTGCCACACCCTCGCAATAGCTGCCACACCCTCGCAATAGCTGCCACACCCTCGCAATAGCTGCCACACCCTCGCAATAGCTGCCACACCCTCGCAATAGCTGCCACACCCTCGCAATAGCTGCCACACCCTCGCAATAGCTGCCACACCCTCGCAATAGCTGCCACACCCTCGCAATAGCTGCCACACCCTCGCAATAGCCGCCACACCCTCGCAATAGCTGCCACACCCTCGCAATAGCTGCCACACCCTCGCAATAGCTGCCACACCCTCGCAATAGCTGCCACACCCTCGCAATAGCTGCCACACCCTCGCAATAGCTGCCACACCCTCGCAATAGCTGTCACACCCTCGCAATAGCTGCCACACCCTATAAAAATCTACAGTTACTGTTCGGAGACTTCTTCCCTGAATATATTAGGTTTTATATAACATACAGGTTTTTTATAATGTATTTTGCAATGAGATAGAAGTAAATATAATCTTTCCTCCTTTGTGATAAAAATGTTCCAAAGCCGGGGAGTTTATGTAGCGAGAGTAGTGTCATGTTTAGTGTTGAACTTTTTTTTCCATAATAAATCGTAGTTTTGTATTTACACAATACAGATAATAACTTCGTTGTATCTGGTAAAGATTTGTCATTGTAAGGAGACCAAAACTGCTAACTATATATTTTTAAGACTCTGCGACATTGATTTATTGGTCAGTTTCTGAATGTGAGAACACAGCAAAATAGCTCGACTATAAATACGTCAATATCTTATAAAAAGTCATTATTAAGTATTCACGGCAGTGCTGACTTCGGCCCGATATGTCTTAACTTTCTCAATATTTTACATAAACACATATACGTATGTTTGTGTGTGTACTCACCTATTTGTTCTTGCTAGATAGAGCATTGAGTCCCGCTATTATAGCCGTCAGTTCTTTAAAGCAATGACTCCTGTCCTATTGCTTTATCATATTTAGTTTTAAAATTATGAAATTGAGTTTGAGTCACAACCTGCCCCTAAAGTTCATTCCATTTTCCCAATACTCTCATGCTAAAAGACAACTTCCTACCATCTCTATGACTCAACTGAGTTTCCCGCTTCCAGGTATGTTCCCTTGTTCTGTTAGTATTCAATGTGAACAGTTCGTTTAGTTTCACTCTGGTAATCCCCATAAGTATTCTACATGTTTCTATCATATCCTTCCCGCTCCCTCCTTTTTCTAGTGTCGTCAGGTAGAGTTCCTTCAGTCGTTGTTCATGCCCGATCCCTCGTAACTCTAGCACGAACCTCGTCGCAAACTTCTGAACCTTTTCCAATTTCCTTATCTATGGCGTGCGCGCGCGCTTTTGTATGTGTGTGTGTGCTCGCGCGTGTGTGTGTTATCATGTTATTCGACACAGATGACAGAAAATGTAAATATTTAAATTCACATTCTGTGTCGTACTCACCGACTCCGTTTACTGGCTGATACGTGGATATTTTGTCAATTCGTATGGTAGCAAGAGCAGCCATTTATAGTCCTGACACCAACCAGAGCTTGTCATAAATAAATTCGCGAATGAATTATGAATCTTTTAAAATGGCGTCAAGTTTTAAGTTCCTTCCGAGCACTTGTTTATTATGTCAGCCGAGGCATCAACATATCCCTGACATGTCTTTCAGTGAACTGAACATGAACCGGTCTGTAATGTACAGTCTACGTTTCTTATACGGTTAGTTTGAATAGTATATATCCACATTCCTAGCAGCTTCTAGTAGAAAATCCAATGTTATAATATAATTTAGATACAGCGGAAACATATTCATGACGTTGAGGGTAAACTGACGCAAAATAGATTTCTGTTCTCCGACATGACAGCATTCCCTTGGCTTGGAGTCTATTCTATGGTCTAATGAGTCAAATTTTTACGAAAATGTCGTCACGAAAAATATGTAAACGAGAACATAAATATGTCTTTAAAAACACACGCAAAAGTGAAAAAACTAATCCACATCGATGAAACAAACACGTAGGTAAGGAATATCACATCGATGAAGAATAAAATATATGTCGGTGAACATTCACATATGTGATCAAACATACACGTTAATGAACAAACAAGCCGGTGCACAAACACATCGGTATACAAACAGATACACTTATGTGAACATA
>WNGS01165523.1:38048685-38071194 GCA_020271785.1 Procambarus virginalis | reverse complement strand
GTTCATTCAGAATCTCTTGAACTATTATCGTATATCACCCCCGTTTACTCTCTTATACTGGATAGCGAGGTCCAGTTACATTTGCCATGCCTCATAGCTCGGTCTTTTCAACTCAGGAACATGTCATGTTGCATATTTTTGGACCTCATCTGGACTTTCGCTTTCCATATGGAAAGCGTAAGTCTAGATGAGGATTTTCATCCAGATGAGAAAAGCGTAACCTTGAACAAACGCTCCTTTGTTCAAGGTTCTAAAAGTATTTTGTCCGGGTTTATGTCCATAAGCTGATTTAATGACCACCTGGAGAGTAAAGTTCACATTGAAGAATATCAGAGCTCCATCTACTTTGATTCTAGTCATTAGTTTTGACATCACGGAAACGCTGATATATCAGCTAATTTCCTTTGTGATGACGTTGACATATACTAGAAACAGACTAGTTTAGTATCGGCCTGTGCAATGCTTCACCGCATATTACATATCCTCTTTGAATATGACCCAATTACACTTGTGGTTGGAGACGTGTGATGGGTTTATACCTCACTAAATACTTAACGATACATTCGTTTCTCGTCCCTCATAATATGATGTATTATTTCATTCCTTTGCTTATCCAGTTCCATTTTGTTCCATACGCACATCAGGTCATCTTGCGTCCATGAAGCAATGGTCATCAGTGCGTACAGACCCTAGCCACTCTACCCCTCTCATCTCATTTAGTTGGATTCCCTTGCCATTTCATTCCTATCATGGCAATATCTTGCCCCTTATTTATAGCAGATTGTAAAAGGTCCTGCACCAGTCTTCAGCGAATATATACATGACTACTCTCCCCTCTATTGCATCAACTCATGGGATACTGAACTGTTCCCCTCTTTACCACAAGCCAAATAAGATTCTCTCCCCTCTGTTTGCTGAACGTCCTATCATCATTTAGCAATATTAGATGTTATGATTTTTGCTATTATATAATACTTAATTATGTTCATTGCTGCAGAAAATAAATCACAATAAAGTACAAAATATCTCACTGCATGACTGATAATTCCTGTTCTCACGTTGTTAGGTTCTTATTATACATTAATAATGACCTTTTTAACTGCCCTGCAGATTGTTAATATCACCTAACATAAAATAATGACAATAGTAAAGCAATCGTCCAATAAACAAGGAGGAAGAGAGAGAGAAGAGAAAGAGAAGAGAGAGAGGAGAGAGAGAGAGAGAGAGAGGAGAGAGAGAGAGAGAGAGAGAGACAGACAGAGAGAGAGAGAGAGAGAGAGAGAGAGAGAGAGAGAGTGGAGAGAGAGAGAAAGGTGAGAGTAACAGAGGAAGACACCTGCGACAAATTGTGTTTTTCGGTCTTTACAACTTGTGGCTAATGATGGCTGAGCGCCTGTGTTGTGGTTGGCTAATTCTTGTTTGTCCAAGAACTTAGGCTAGGTGAGAATCCTTTTACATTACAGTAAATAATTGTCAAAAGAAGGTACCAAGCCGTGAAGACGATGTAACATTATGCATAAATATAAAACCGTTAACGTCTCTCAGGCATAAAAGTGCTTTGATGTGCAAACAAATACAACCAGAACGGATCAAAGACTGGTAAAGAGATCATCTTGTTATGATACCAATTCTATTAAAAATTTACTGAATATGTTTGATGTCATTCCCATAACTAGAATGAACCAAAGAATATTTAATATTTGCATAAAAATGTATAATACAGTTGATATAAGGTTTAATATGAGTTTTATGTAATGTGTTAAGGTAAAATCCGATGGCAATGGGTAGGGAGGTGACGTCATATGTGTTGACAACTCTCTACATGTCACGTCACCTGACACAGATATTGTCACGATTACACACAGAAATCATATTAGCGTTATACATCGAATGAACAAATCCACAAGAGGATTTGCGGATTTGTGGGTTAAGGCACTTCCGGGATCCTCTAGGACGTGGGTTCGAACCCTCATCACGGAGCCTTGTGGATTTGATCATTGTCGCGATTCGAGTCTAAACTGCAACGATGAATTTTAGTATATTCACGTTATCTCTGGTGATATTCAGTAACATTTGCTACTAGGAAATATATTTATTCAAGGATATATACATTTGGACAAAAGAGTTACTACTTTATAACAGTTGTCTATGTGAAACTGTCGACAACCCGTTTCATAATCATCTTTAAAAGTCATCTTGTCTAAAACAGCAGTGAGGATTATTTGAGATATTCTGCATTCGTCACTCCACACATCCAGATTAAGTATACAATTGGTCGAGATTTTTGTTAGAAGTTCTATTGTTTGTGCTAATCAGCGTTTCTGAGACATTTATGTTGACACTGATCTTCGTCTCGACAAGAGAAGACATATTAGAACTGGACAATCACTATTTACAGAAGAGGAATCACCTTAACGGGACATGTTGGTAATAATCTTGTGAGCTACTTTGGGAATTCGCAGATAATTTAGTTTCCGTTTACAACTGGCTTTCGAAAAGCGAGTGGTGAAGCCAGTGTCTCTCCTCCCTAGTGAGCAGGAAGGCAGCGAGGATTTCTGCATAAAAATGTGTTCACTAAAACTTGACACCGAATCTTAATTCATTAAATATTTAACGTGAGTGAAAGTGAACAATTAATTGTTCATTTTATGTAACATTCTCATGCAGTTGATTATGTTGTATATAAAATTATAAATTTGTCATGCCTTTACGCACTAGAATACCTAGTATCAATTGCCTTGGATCTGAGGTGACTACCGTCGTACTAGACCACTGAGATGACCACCGTGACTGGGAGGACGAACCATCGTCCTCCCAGTTACGAGGGAGGTGGTCAGTGCTGCCTCCATAAGACTGCCGCCATTCCAGAATGTGAGAATAAGCAGCAAGAGTAAAACCAGCTACGAAGATTAAATTATTTAGAAACTTTTCTCTCAGGGAAATGAATAAATTACATTCGAGGGAACCTTACAAACTCTCTTCAAATGAATGTAAAAACAATTCTTCTCTTACCTTTAATATTATGATAGTTTTTTACTGCTCTGTCATTTATATCCAACACAATAACAAAGACCACATTGCAGAGACAAAAAATACTTGTATCCCTGAAGAAGTTTACCATTTACTGTAAAAGTAAACTACTATTGTAGCATTAAGGTATTCCTGCCTTTGAGTGTCTAATATATACCTCTACTGAACAACCCTCTCATGCAGCTTATGAATTCAAACAAGCCAGATAATGTTATTTAAGAATAACAAAAAATAATCTGTTTAAATATACGGCTATAAATGAATCGAAGCAGCTTGTCTATGTTACAAGGTCCCGACATTGTCTCCCAACAACTATAGAAAGAACATAATTGTCAGCGAAGGTAACCATAACATAAGGGCTTCCCTTGCCCAACTTCAACCACTCTATTAACTCTCCATGTTCCCGGACGGTCAGTCGCCTGGCTGGCCGAGTTAGCGAGGCACGGCGTGGGGTCCCCCACACTATAAAAACATATTAGAAGCAGCGGCACGCATGACCTGCGTGTATATAGAGTGGAAGAGCGTAGTGTCTCCAGGCTGTGGCCGACTATACTACACTGCAACCACACTTTTCCCTGGTAGTGTGTCTCTTCACCAACTGCATATATGGAGAACAATACAGCATTCAGCAGAGTGAAACGTGGGAATTGCTGCTTTTACAGGCTCGTTTAAGTCATATGTCCCCATATGAAGGTGCTTGGCCTCACCTCAAAATGCGTACCTTAACAAATATCAACCTTGATGTAAAGAAATGTGTTCATCTACGAAAAAAATAATAATTGTTCACCGACATAATAAATCCAATTATATTTCTCAAATTGTGCTGGGAATTAATTTAAAACAATTTTGGTATCATGAAAAATTACAACTGCAAATACTGCAGTATTTGCAGTCATGCAAATACTGCATGACTGCAAATAGTATCTTTAAAAACATCTTTGATCGATAAAATTATTTAGTTTTGAAACAAAGTAATGTATCTTCCAAGAGAATGAGAACGCGTTTCTCAAATCTCACACAACAACAACATACATCATGTCTTACACAACAACAACATACATCATGTCTCCCACAACAACATACATCATGTCTCCCACAAGAACATACATCATGTCTCACACAACAACATACATCACGTCTCGTACAACAACATACATCATGTCTCACACAACAACATACATCATGTCTCACACAACAACATACATCATGCCTCATACAACAACATACATCATGTCTCACACAACAACATACATCATGTCTCACACAACAACATACATCATGCCTCATACAACAACATACATCATGTCTCACACAACAACATACATCATGTCTCCCACAACAACATACATCATGTCTCATACAACAACATACATCATGTCTCACACAACAATATACATCATGTCTCCCACAACAACATACATCATGTCTCCCACAACAACATACATCATGTCTCCCACAATAACATACATCATGCCTCATACAACAACATACATCATGTCTCCCACAACAACATACATCATGTCTCCCACAATAACATACATCATGTCTCACACAACAACATACATCATGTCTCCCACAACAACATACATCATGTATCACACAACTTGACTCATATCTCTCATAACATCACAGCATCAAATCTTCTGATGCGTTTCTATNATATATTGTTGTCTTCTGATTAACTCTCTGAAGTAATCCACAGGCCGTAATGAGGGTTTGACCTACATCTGAGAGGTTCCCAGACGCTGTCTTAATCGGACTAGTCCACGACATGGTCAAAAGAATTGCAACAGAGAGATCATCTGCCCTCACACGGATCCTGCAGTCTCCAAGACACTAAACTCTCTCTCTCTCTCTCTCTTCTCTCTCTCTCTCTCTCTCTCTCTCTCCTCTCTCCTCATCTCTCTCTCTCTCTCTCTCTCCTCATATACCTCCACCTCACCTTGTCATACAAGTACCTTTAATAGATTGTGTTGGAAAAACAAATGATGGGATGACCGAACGGAAAAACACAGACTGAAGAGGTTCGCACGTGATGATGTCATTAGCTATACCATTGGTCCCATAAAATCTTGGTAACGGCCTGTGGCTTGTAGTATAGTCTTGGAGTGAGCACAATGTCAGGCGGTAGATATATGGATTTTTATGGTTGGTCTGTGTAGCCTTACAGTAGGCCTGTAAAGATACGTCTGATCTCGTACTCACAGAGTAGGCCTGTCGAATAATTGCTGGGTGTTCAAGTTGGTATTGAAAATATTTGTTTTTAGACAAATTAAAGAAAATTTGTTGTACGACAGTTTGCAGGAAGGTCTGAGTGGAGAATAAATGGAGCATTCAATCCTTCCGAGGGAAAGTATGCGCATTGAAAGATTGAGCATTTTAAGAATTGACGTCCTTGAAAACTAGCTCTCTCTAGCTAGGTTTTGGAAAGATAGCTTGTAACATTAGCAGAGTAGTCACACCCTCGGACGGTCAGTCAGGGAGAATTTGGGAAACGTTTTTCACTCTTGGTCAGCTTACTATAGGTCAGTCTATAGCGTTAGTGAGGCTTTCACACACATGGACAGGACAGCCAGGAGATTAGTTGATCATTAACACCTTCAGATCTTCTGCCTTGAGCATTAGTTGGGTATACATACTTCGTATATGTGAACGTCAAAAGCCAAGTGTAGTTCTGAAGCGTTAATTATTTTGTTGTTATTCGTTTCTAATTATAGAGTTATTCAAAATACTCTGTTTATTTTACCTTTTTTGAAGATAATCTTTATTTGGCAATTCTTTTAATATATATAAATTGCAAAGACAAAATATAGAGTGCAGGAACTAGACACATATTTATTTGTGAAGCAGAAAGGTTTTAAACGATCCGCCAGTGGAATATTGGCTCTAGAGACACAAGCTTCACTGAATTATGCTCCAATTATGTTTCCTCATCGGTAATCGAACACGGATTACATTAGGTTCCTATTCCAAAACGGTAAACGTTCTCTGATAATTAATATCTTACAGAAATAATTTATCTAAATGGGGAACCGGATGTTCTCGCGTCTCTACACTCCTGCCCCTCCCCTCTCTTTCTTTCCCTATTCACCATCGCTCCAAATCTCCCTTCCCCACCTCTCTTCCTTAACCTGTAAACCCACTTCTACTTTCTCTAATCATCCTTCCTCTGTACCTTTCTCCCTCCCACTCCCGCAACATCTTCCACTCCACATGTCACCCCTCTCCGCACCTTTTCCAACCCTTCCACCTTTCATTTTGAACATTTGCTTGAGGCTAACACAAATCCAAAGCTGGGCTCCTGTTTTGAAGAGACAAATAGACATTCTATTTTATATACAAAGATAAGCAAAGAGCAATATAATAATTGACATATCTTATTCTATCTCTTCCTCACTTCTTTCTCATAATTGCATATCACAATTTAGTGGAAAGTGAGGCTGTCGCACTCGAGGAACTCTCACACCATTAGAAGGCGATCCTGAAGCCATAGTTAAGTATTTACACCTTGGAATGTCATCCCGGGGCATTAATTATTAAGTCACATTAAATACACCTTTCAAAGAGCATAAAGATAAAGAGTCAGTCATAGTTATTAAATAGTTACATATATTTATTTGATAATCAGATTTATTTGTGATTAGTTTGGCTAAAAAAGTTTATTCGGCTTTCGTTACCATAATTTAACGAATTGAACGCCCTCACAAAACGGTAAACTACTGAAGGCGCACGAACCGGAACGTTATCTATGAATAAGGAAAACCTTCACTTGACTACATTTCTGAGTCGGTTACATTTTTAACGACATGCCAGCGACTAATCCAGGAAATGTTTCCTCCTCTAGAAACAAACGCAGAACTCTATTAGATTTTGATTCCAAAACGGTAAGCTTTTCTCCAGTGTTCAAAATAGCTCTTTTTAGTCTACATGTATTTTAATATTCATATATATTAATATATTTTATCTGACTCACTCTTCTTTCCTTCTCACCCTTTACCTCTCACCCTTTCCCTCTTCTTCTCCCTACGGGTCCTTCTCTGACTCTCTCTCTCACACACACACACAAACACACACACACACAACACACACACACACACACACACACACACACACACACACACACACACACACACACAAACACACACACACACACTATTTTTCTTTTATCGCCGAGTTCATATCTGCTCGTCCTCCACTCTCTCCAAAATTCACCTATTGATGCCAGAAGCTATACTCATGGATTGGGCGAAATAAGATTTCTGGTTCCAAATTTGAAAGTGATGCGTCTTGAGGTAGAGCGATGTGATCTTTGGCTCTTGCCACCAGGAGGAAGGTTGGCCTGGAGCGTAGAGCTAGATGGATTGGTGTGTGTGTGTGTGTGTGTGTGTGTGTGTGTGTGTGTGTGTGTGTGTTGTGTGTGTGTGTGTGTGTGTGTGTGTGTGTGTACTCACCTATTTGTGCTTGCGGGGGTTGAGCTTTGGCTCTTTGGTCCCGCCTCTCAACTGTCACTCAACAGGTGTACAGATTCCTGAACCTATTGGGCTCTATCATATCTACACTTGAAACTGTGTATGGAGTCAGCCTCCACCACATCACTTCCTAATGCATTCCATTTGTCAACCACTCTGACACTAAAAAAGTTCTTTCTAATATCTCTGTGGCTCATTTGGGCACTCAGTTTCCACCTGTGTCCCCTTGTGCGTGTGCCCCTTGTGTTAAATAGCCTGTCTTTATCTACCCTATCAATTCCCTTCAGAATCTTGAATGTGGTGATCATGTCCCCCCTAACTCTTCTGTCTTCCAGCGAAGTGAGGTTTAATTCCCGTAGTCTCTCCTCGTAGCTCATGCCTCTCAGCTCGGGCACTAGTCTGGTGACAAACCTTTGAACCTTTCCCAGTATAGTCTTATCCTTGACTAGATATGGACTCCATGCTGGGGCTGCATACTCTAGGATTGGCCTGACAAATGTGGAATACAAAGTTCTGAATGATTCTTTACACAATTTTCTGAATGCCGTTCGTATGTCGTATGTACACACACACACACACACACGTATGTGTGTGTGTGTGTGTGTGTGTGTGTGTGTGTGTGTGTGTGTGTGTGTGTGTGTGTGTGTGTGTGTGTGTGTGTTTGTGTTCGTCAGTGCGTACGTGCGTGCGTGTTTGCATGGCTGCGTGTTTTTCTGTGTCTATCTGTATTTGTTTTCAATATAAATGGTTGCATCCGAAAGAAATATCGCTCTGGTATAAGATGGTATTTGATTGACCTCATTATACTGAACCTTTTGCCTGGGCTCACAGCGGGCTTATCGAGGCTGTCACACTATATCCGTGAACACGTCGGCTTCGTGTTCATATATATATTATATATTCATATATATGATTATATATATATATATAAAGGTCGTAGACCATTACAACGCTCTGAACTCACTCATGTGACAACTTTGGCCATTGGAGAAAATTTTTTAACATTGTCTTTTGTGCATATTTTTTTCCAAATGCGTGCTATTCTAGAGAATAATCAGACAGAAAATAGATATATGTAAGTTGAAAGGCTGAAGGAATGGGAGTGAATTGTTTCATTGGTAGTACTGATGTGTATGTAAGTGCTGGGGATGGAAGGTCAGGAGGGGAAAGGAGAGGCAAAACTGTAAGGCAGTTGTTGTTGTTATTTAAGATTCGCTACTTGGAATAAAAGTTCCAAGTAGCACGGACTATGGTGAGCCCGTAGTGGACTTACCTGGCACAGGAGAGGGGCTGTAACTTGAGTAAGGCAGAAGGATTAAGGCTTAAATACACAGTATGAGGTGTAAATGGCAGCTGCCTCGCCTGGGTCAACGAACACTTTGACCTTTCCTTTATTAAAAAAAATAGTTGTCAGTATAATCAAAATGCAATTAAAAACAGAATAATTCTATTAAAAAGAAAAATATAAATATAAAAAACAGGCAAAT
Organism: Procambarus virginalis; assembly: GCA_020271785.1. NCBI lineage: Eukaryota > Metazoa > Arthropoda > Malacostraca > Decapoda > Cambaridae > Procambarus > Procambarus virginalis. The sequence continues at coordinate 38,062,208 of WNGS01165523.1, read as the reverse complement.
AAAAAAAAACATTATTAATTAATACACTTGACTACTTAAAGAGTATATCAATTTCAAGTATATACCGCATGAGTTACAGTGACTTAACACACGTCTCAGCTCACCCATTCCACAACACACATGTGCCTCACCTCACCCTGTGCTCCACCTCACCCTGTGCCTCACCTCACCCTGTGCTCCACCTCACCCTGTGCCTCACCTCACCCTGTGCTCCACCTCACCCATTCTACTTCTGCTACTCACCCAGCGAGCAGGAGCATCGATCACTGCGGTTTATTTTCCAGATGTCCACTATGTGCCCCTTCTCTCCCACAGTTAGTACGAGTGAAACTATATTACACATTTTCATTATAATCCAAACTTTGTAGGGTGTTATTAAAAAAGTTTACCGAATTATAATATACAATTTACTGTCTACTATTGTAGATAGCTACTATTCTTGTACTGTACGGTGACTACTAGTTGCTGACAATTGTATCGAAGCGGGCAATATAAATCGCCTGTAAAAGACATTGATGATTGTGATTATTTAACGTCAATAAACTGGAATATGGCGTTGAATCTAGCTTTCCATCCAAATTTGAGATCCCTTGGGGGTTAGATTAATGATGCCCACTACTAAGCTTTCACACTGAACAGCTAAGGCGCTCTCTTCAACCTTGAAATTAATATATTTATAAACAAAATTCCTCAGATTTGTCTTGAGAATCAGAGCTGTGGAAACCTTAGTGATGGCGCTGAACACTAGACCAATCTTCACGACTCAACTACAGAGTTGTTGGGGAAGGAGAGGACATTGCTTGGCTCTCTTCTACACACACACACACACAGCTCTCTCTCTTTCTCTCCCAGTCTACCGTGTCTCCTGCCTTCTTTCCACCAGCTTCCGCTTTGACTCTCCCTCCCTTCATGTTTTCTTTCTCTCCTCCTATGCATCTGCTCTACTCCCTCTTCACCCTCTATCTCTGTTTATTTCCAACTTTGTGATCCTGACCAGCTTATATCCCTCACACCCTCTCTACTCGCTCCATCTCATCTACTCAAGCCACAGATATTTATATCTGCTATATATGCGACTTTTCCTTACATACGCTCCATAGGGAAAACTAAAGCCAGAGACTGTTATGAGTGAGGACAATCACCCTGACCCCTGGAAACTCTCCCAAATTTAATAAACAAAAATATTGTTATACAAATAATTAAATAAACATATTATTCATTATCAACAAGATATGTGTGGAGTCCAAGGGAACAAGTGTGTAAAAAAAGACTCATTAGTGGAAATGTTCTATTGATCAAGGTCTCTTGTTGAGATTACTGGAATGCTATATAATCTATAATACTCCATATGTATAGTTTTGGGTAAATCTCAAAATATACACACCACTATATTATATACCGATGTTCTTCTGAGATTTTATTTAAGAGGTCCTCTGTTCACAATACGTCCAAGCTGTATGTTATATTGTTTAAGCATTTCTCACAACGTAAATTATATAACATCTTTATGGTACGAAACTCTTATACTCTGTTGAACCAAGCTCTGTGGTACTGTACAACCTGTACACTATGACGTCTGGCTCTCTGTGGCACTATATAACTTATACACTATGGTGTCTGGCTCTCTATGGCACTATATAACCTGTACACTATGTGTTTGGCTCTCTGTGGCACTATATAACTTAACACTATGGTGTCTGGCTCTGTGGCACTATATAACCTGTACACTATGGTGTCTGGCTCTGTGGCACTATATAACCTGTACACTATGGTGTCTGGCTCTGTGGCACTATATAACCTGTACACTATGGTGTCTGGCTCTGTGGCACTATATAACTGTATATACTGATGTTTGGCTCTCTCGGCACTATATAACTTAAACCACTATGGTGTCTGGCTCTGTGGCACTATATAACCTGTACACTATGGTGTCTGGCTCTGTGGCACTATATAAGCTCTACACAGTGGTGGCGGGAGTCATGGTGCGTCCAGCGCTGGAGATGAGCGGGCGGCTGCAGTGGGCCGCGATAGTTCAGTTCCTCTCCGCTCGCGCTGCCAGTGGCGTCTTGAGTTATCATTTCGCGCTCTCTCGCGACTCGAGTTCTGTGGCTGTACCACAAACGGGGAATACCGCAGAAGGAAAGATTAAATGTGTTTTGGATTGATGGAAAACTAACACTATCACTTATTATAATTTGAGACATAGAAACTTTTGGCCGTTAACGAGAATATATTGAGTGTCGTGTTAATGTACACGGAGTGTAGAGGAATGAGTGTGGGATGACGTACAGTAATATAGCCGGCATCGCTATGTAGAACAGTAAGTACTTTTCTGCCTCACAGTAGCACCAGTCTGCCTCACAGTAGCAACAGTCGCCTCACAGTAGCAACAGTCTGCCTCACAGTAGAACAATCTGCCTTACAGTAGCAACAGTCTGCCTCACAGTAGCACCAGACTGCCTCACATAGAACAGTCTGCCTCACAGTAGCAACAGTCTGCCTCACAGTAGCAACAGTCTACTCACAGTAGCACCAGTCTGCCTCACAGTAGCAACAGTCTACCTCACAGTAGCACCAGTCTGCCTCACAGTAGCACCAGTCTGCCTCACAGTAGCAACAGTCTACCTCACAGTAGCACCAGTCTGCCTCACAGTAGCAACAGTCTGCCTCACAGTAGCACCAGTCTGCCTCACAGTAGCACCAGTCTGCCTCACAGTAGCAACAGTCTGCCTCACAGTAGCAACAGTCTGCCTCACAGTGGCAACAGTCGGCCTCACAGTCAGCACCAGTCTGCCTCACAGTAGATCAGTCTGCCTCACAGTAGCAACAGTCTGCCTCACAGTAGCAACAGTCTGCCTCACAGTAGCAACAGTCTGCCTCACAGTATCAACAGTCGGCCTCACAGTAGCAACAGTCGGCCTCACAGTAGCACCAGTCGGCCCACAGTAGCAACAGTCGGTCTCACAGTAGTAACAGTCTGCCTCACAGTACTCTTGCATGTATAGGAAGAGAAACTGTTGTTTATCGTCTCTACGAGCTTAACATTTTCTCCTCGTGATTACCTTAATTAATTGTCAAAGTATAATAAATCCCTTACGAAATAATTAATGAATTAACTTCGAAGTATAACAAAATGTAAGAATTATAATGAAATAGGGAGCATATACATATATATATATATAGACATTTGTATATATAGACATCTACCATGTCTAGTATTATATACTAGACGCTCGACCACTCTGGCCAAGTGCTTGACCCACTCTGGCCTAGTGCCCTCCCACTCTGGCCAAGTGCTTGACCCACTCTGGCCTAGTGCTCGACCCACTCTGGCCTAGTGCCCTCCCACTCTGGCCTAGTGCCCTCCCACTCTGGCCAAGTGCCCTCCCACTCTGGCCTAGTGCCCTCCCACTCTGGCCTAGTGCCCTCCCACTCTGGCCTAGTGCCCTCCCACTCTGGCCTAGTGCCCTCCCACTCTGGCCTAGTGCCCTCCCACTCTGGCCTAGTGCCCTCCCACTCTGGCCAAGTGCCCTCCCACTCTGGCCTAGTGCCCTCCCACTCTGGCCTAGTGCCCTCCCACTCTGGCCAAGTGCCCTCCCACTCTGGCCAAGTGCCCTCCCACTCTGGCCTAGTGCCCTCCCACTCTGGCCAAGTGCCCTCCCACTCTGGCCAAGTGCCCTCCCACTCTGGCCTAGTGCCCTCCCACTCTGGCCAAGTGCCCTCCCACTCTGGCCAAGTGCCCTCCCACTCTGGCCAAGTGCCCTCCCACTCTGGCCTAGTGCCCTCCCACTCTGGCCTAGTGCCCTCCCACTCTGGCCAAGTGCGCTCCCACTCTGGCCTAGTGCCCTCCCACTCTGGCCAAGTGCGCTCCCACTCTGGCCTAGTGCCCTCCCACTCTGGCCAAGTGCCCTCCCACTCTGGCCAAGTGCCCTCCCACTCTGGCCAAGTGCCCTCCCACTCTAACTAGGTCTCTGATCATTCAGCCAAGGTCACTCTAGCAAGGTCTTCGATCACACTAGCCACGCGCGCGACCACTCCAGCGAGCTCAACCACTCAACTAAGACACAAAGGAGGTTGTAATTGCGCACGGAATAATATATTGTTACCGTGTGTGGGCCTCGGTGCAGTGAGCTCTGGTAGTAGAGTGAGCTGTCAGCGTGAGGCTCTCAAAGGAGACGTGTTAATACAACAAAGTACAGTGTTAAATTGGAACAATGCAATAACCAGTCACACAACTGTATTATGAAAAGCTTCAACGGAAGAATTACAGAAGCTTGTGTTAAGTGATGTAAGTAAAGCGATAGGATGGCAGACTTAACTGTGCAGTCGCGTGGCTTTAATATAAGTGATAAAGTGTAATATAACACTGTAGTGTACTCCAGTTGTAAAGTAATGCAAATGGTGAGTCTGAGTTGAGAATTACAGTGCTAGAGTCTTGGAGAGTACCAGAAAGGTGCCTGAGGCTGACGCTTAGATGTGTGTGTGTGTGTGTGTGTGTGTGTGTGTGTGTGTGTGTGTGTGTGTGTGTGTGTGTGTGTGTGTGTGTGTGTGTGTACGTACTCACCTATTTGTGCTTGTGGGGGTTGAGCTCTGGCTCTTTGGTACCGCCTCTCAACTGTCAATCAACTGGTGTACAGATTCCTGAGCCTACTGGGCTCTATCATATCTACATTTGAAGTTGTGTATGGAGTCAGCCTCCACCTGTGTGTGTGTGTGTGTGTGTGTTTGTGTGTTTGTGGTGTGTGTGTGTGTGTGTGTGTGTGTGTGTGTGTGTGTGTCACGAGCACACTATACGGAGTCCGGCTATATGTCTTCTCCTCCAGTACACAGTGCCAGGAAACCGCACCATAATCCGTGAGACTAACAGCCCCTCGACAGGGAACATCGTCATTATAACGGATCCTATCATAACACACCTGTTGGAGCATATAGCTCATATATAACACCTGTAGAAGCCTTGCTGTTATAACACACCTGTTGGAGCATATAGCTCTTATAACAGCTGTAGAAGCCTAGCTGTTAAAACACACATGTAGAAGCACAGCTGTCATGAACCCGTGAAGAACAGGTGTCATAACACATGTCATATGACACTTGTCCTAAGGCTCCTTACACAAGCACATACTTTTCGCTGACTCGTCCTTTACACGTTTTTTCTCGAACGTTTACAGTTGGTAGTTTATGAATGACAAGGTCATGAATGACAAGGTCATGAATGACAAGGTCATGAATGACAAGGTCATGAATGACAAGGTCATGAATGACAAGGTCATGAATGACAAGGGCATGAATGACAAGGGCATGAATGACAAGGGCATGAATGATAAGGTAGTGAATGATATGGCTGTGAATGACAAGGGGGTGATTGACCAAGGGGGAGGATGAATGGCTAGGTTCTATTTTTCATACCACATACCAGCCCGCCCAGGAAATTCTTATGGGCTGTAAATAACGCCTTGTGTACCGCCGGGATCAAAGATTACAGTCTGACTAGATAATCGATGTTCTATTAAGACAATTCCAATAATTAGTGGACAGTCGCTTGCTGCCAGAACTTTGCCACGCCTTTTGTTCACATATAATATATATATATATATATATATATATATATATATATATATATATATATATATATATATATATAATATATATATATATATATATATATATATATATATGTACATTATAGATTTACATTATATCTATTGCCACTAAAAAGAGTCTCACCCGAGTCTAATTTGGCAGTGATGTTTAGTACAGAAAGTAAGGCAGTGTAAAAATGTATCCTCTCCTCTCCCTCACAACTATCTTCAGAGGATAAAATTGCAACTCTGAAATTAAATTCGGTGTCTTGTCCTCATAATTGGCGTCCCGGCATGAGTTATTTCTGGCAAACAGGTTTATTACCGAGTGATGTAGCACAGGCTTGTAATGCCAATTTATTTCTTCATATCGGGCTCGCTAAGGTATATATGTCAGCTTGTGGAGTAGGAGCGAGAGGGAGTTGTGGAGGTAATGGTGGTGGAGGGGTGGTAGTGGTGGGGGTGTGGTTGGTGGTGGTGTTGGTGGTGGTAGTTGTGTTGGTTCGTGCTCGAGGGGTCTTGGGAGGGTGTTAGTGAAGATAGTGGGTAATGTTTCGTATTGTAGTGGTAGTAGTGATGGTTGGTGCTTGTGTTGGTAGGATGATAGTGGTGGTCACCACCTTTGTGAGTGGTTGTGGTACTAAAGGGAGAGTAGTGATGATGACACTGGTTGTAATATGATAATGGAGCGGTGAGCGTTTATTATACAAAAATAACATGACTGTACAATCTACCACCAGATTGCATAGTTTATGACCCATACCCATTACCCTTGCCAAGATAAATGCAATAAACCAATCATACAAGGTGACCTTACACAGGTATTATATATATATATATATATATATATATATATATATATATATATATATATATTATATGTGTGTGTGTGTGTGTGTGTGTGTGTGTACTCACCTATTTGTACTCACCTATTTGTGCTTGCGGGGGTTGAGCTTTGGCTCTTTGGTCCCGCCTCTCAACTGTCAATCAACTGGTGTACATATTCCTGAGCCTACTGGGCTCTATCATATCTACATTTAAAACTGTGTATGGAGTCAGCCTCCACCACATCACTGCCTAATGCATTCCGTCCGTTAACTACTCTGACACTGAAAAAGTTCCTTCTAACGTCTCTGTGGCTCATGTGGGTACTCAGTTTCCACCTGTGTCCCTCTGTTCGCGTCCCACCAGTGTTGAATAGTTTGTCCTTGTCTACCCGGTCGATTCCTCTGAGGATTTTGTAGGTTGTGATCATATCTCCCCTTACTCTTCTGTCTTCCAGTGTCGTAAGGTGCATTTCCCGCAGCCTTTCCTCGTAACTCATGCCTCTTAGTTCTGGGACTAGTCTAGTGGCATACCTTTGGACTTTTTCCAGCTACGTCTTGTGCTTGACAAGGTACGGGCTCCATGTGTGTGTGTTTGTGTGTCTGTGTGTGTGTGTGTGTGTGTGTGTGTGTGTGTGTGTGTGTGTGTGTGTGTGTGTGTGTGTGTGTGTGTGTGTGTGTGTAAATTACGAAAAATAAAACACGTGATTAAAATGTGACAGTGTCAGACCACGGAGGAAAATTGAAACAGGAATTTCCTTAAGTGCTTTCGTATATTAATACATCTTCAGATGGAGATGTATTAATTGACCTTTCATAAAGTTCAATATCACTTATCACCTCTGGCACACACCTGTCACCCCATGACACTGACCACATCTGTCACTCCAGTGATACCCTGACATACCACTGACACCAATGACACCAACGATTCAAATGTCTCTCCTGTATGTTACAAGAAACACTCCTGTGACACACCATTGACACACGTTACATCACAAATAAACACCTATATTTAGTGTCAAAAGCGTATACGTGTGTGTGTGTGTGTGTGTGTGTGTGTGTGTGTGTGTGTGTGTACTCACCTAATTGTGTGTGTGTGTGTGTGTGTGTGTGTATTCACCTAGTTGTGTTTGCGGGAGTTGAGCTCTGGCTCTNTATATATATATATGTTATATATATATATATTATATTATATATATATATATATTATTAATATATATTATATTATATATATATATATATAATATATATTATATTATAGAGGGGTACCACCTCTGGTGCAAGTGTAGGGACCCATAGCCTCGGAGAAGAAAATAAAGAGTACTCAGAGAAGACCTTGTGGATCCTCACTGAACACTTTGATATTTTCTTCTCCTACCACCCCTATTCTTTTGGTATGTGTGTATATTTATCTAACTTTATTTGAAAATGTCATTACACAAAAATTACAATATTGATTACATGCAGGGTACAAGGCTGCTTGTCACAAGTTGAATAGCTCCTCCAGCTCCTCAGATGGCGGGCAGGAACCATGGATGCAGTGAGCATTTCCTCTCTGGATTGCCACACTAAGGCGCTGAAAAGAAAACTGGCAGCTCTAGGGTCTCTAGTTGTTTCGATTAGCTTAGACCCCAACTCCTTCAAAAAGCTAGCAGCACTTTTACCCCAGGCACCAAGTGTCTCTGAGGCAATGGGGACAAAATTGTAGTGGTGCTCAAGGTCTCTGTATTTACGTGACTTGGCCGCTTCCCGTGATTGGCAGCTCCTCCTGCTTGTGTAGCACTGAAGTCAACATAGGTATTGGCTAAAGTTGAAACGCAAGTGTAGTCCCACACCAACTGTCTACCATTCTTCCAGGGGTTCACCGTGATTCCGTCTGGGCGACCGACAGGCTCATCAGAGTTGCGGGACATTAGGTAACGGGGCTCTCTCTCTGCTGGACAACCGGCTGTGGTAAGGCTTCTCTTAATGTCATTGACCTCGCCGTGTCTTGCATGCCATCCTCCTGTCCTTTGGCAGAGAAGGCCATGCCGTCCGTACCTGTCGGCCTCTGCCTCGCCGCAAATACACCTGTATTCGGTGTGGATTGGGGCAGCGAGGCGGAGAGCCACGGCAATTCGGAGGGCCTGCGGTGTGAGACGGGTGCCGGTTGCTGACATTGGGTTGCTAATAGGAAATCACCTGCATGGGGAGCTGCTACAGCTCTAAGTCGGGCAGTGTCATGTGGTGTTGTCGCAGCTTCTAGCAAAGTCGCAGCTTCTTGGTCGGCAATGGGGCGATCCCAGCTGGATTGCTTATGGGCTTCAGAAGGCGGTGGTTGGGGTGCTGGTCCTGCGAGAGAGACCCATTTGGTTGTGCAGTCTGTGAAGCTGGGATCATGTACCCCTGCCTGTTGAACTAGGTGCTCAGGTAGGATTTCCTTCACCAAGTTGTCAGACCCCACTGAAGAGGACAGGAACGCTGGTACAGCAATTTGTGTTGCTGTGCGCACGCCAAGGCCCCCGAGTCTGACAGGAAGGGAGGCCTGTTTCCACTGTGAGTCGCTGAGGGAAGATTGAGGGCTTTTTCTAGTGTTGATTTCAGCAAGCTGTCGTACTCTTCTAATTTAATATTGTTGAAAGATGGCGAACATCTTAGAAAGTAGGTCAGCCTGAGGAGGGACAAGCATCTGGTGATGAGGTAAAGTGCATCATGAGCATCTATGTCTTCAATCCTCTCGTTCATCCTCTTCAGGTCAGTGATCTTCTTACCAAGGACCTCGTCGATGGCATTCCTTCCAAGAGGAGCACCTAGGAGTGTGCTGTCCTCAGGGTTGGTTGTATGAATGTCAGGCAAAACAACCTTTATTTGCTCTATTATGTGCTGGTTGGTGGAGGTTATTTCGCACTTGGAAGGGTTCAGGGTGAGGCCTAGGCTTGCTCCTTGCTCCTGAATTATTCTTATGTCGTCCAAGAGCCGGCTAGAGTACCATCGTCCAAAAACCAAATGTTGAGCTCACTGGACAGGTTATCGGTGACTTCCTTGATGACTAGGCAGAAAAGAAAAGGAGCAAGGGGGTCACCCTGTTGGACACCTTCTTGTGATTCAATTTCATGTTCCCCAAAAAGCAGAGTTAGATTCTTGCTGTAGCATGAGTTTACAAACGGGTAGAGGGAAGGAAAAAGGCGATGAACCGCACTGAGTACTGCATCCCTTCTAACCAGATTGAAAGCATTTTTGAAGTCCAGCTTTATCAGGGCTTTTTCATCCGTAATGTTGGCAATGTAGGCTCTAGCTGCACGAGCCGCTGCCTCACACCCTTGAGGAATGCCAAACCGAAGCTGTTTTGGCTTCAGCATGTCGGCTGCTGCCTGACTAACTGCTCTAACAGCAGCCTTAGCGACGAGACGCCGAAGTGAATTGCCCACAGCTATAGGTCTGGTTCCTCCATCTTTTTTCCTCAGGGCACAGAGGGTAGCGCCAAAAAAGAGAGGCCGTATGGCCTCTGGTATGTTGCCAGCTAGACATGTGTTGGTGAATCTAGTTAGTTCCACCAGGAGGCCCTGTGCAATGTCTCCCAGTGCAGGGTTGAGCATTTGTTTGATGTGGTTGGGTCTTAGTCCTATGAACCCACCTGCTGATCCTGGTGGGAATGATAAAGCTGCTTTATGCACCATGGATTCGAACACACACAGGGGTTCTGCTTTGGTGACACCAACTAGGGGAACACTGTCGTCACGAGGAGCTCTGGGTGGGTGTTTTTCCCTCAGGGCTTGTGCTGTATCGGCATCCCTGGTAGCAACTGTGTCTTCACTGGTGATGACTCTGATTGCCCCTATTGTGTTGTCTTCTTCAATTTTCTTGCTGACTGTTGCTCTGATTTTGGATGCCTCGGTTCTGCTGTTGATACCTTTCCTGCGGTGGGTGTTTTTGGCACGGGTGGGGAGGGGTGCCTGGTTGTCCTCTCTAGGAAAACTATTTATAGCCATAATGACTGAGGAAGCTAGTGATTTGTCTCTCCTTGCAGGGACAGCTAGGCATATGTTTCCAAACAGGAGAAGGTTGCGCCATGCTTGGATGGTTCCAGGGGGAGTCATTAACCTTCTTCAAGAGGCTGGATAGTTTGGCTGCTGTCTGGGGCCGGGCAGCTTTGGGGATGTGCTGCAAGGTTCCAACCGATGTTGCTTTGATGGCTTCTCGTAGATTCTCAGCCGAAATGAAGCTGTTGGAGGTGTTTTCCCTGACTGCTGGAGTGGGGCCTTGATTGATACTGAGGGGCGCCACATACCCGGATAATCGGTTCCGTTGTGAGCATGCTTGCGCACATCTCCGTTACGCTTGAGTCTCCACACCTTGTCGCACACTTGGCATGTGCCGTACCTGTCGTCGCTTGATGGCTCCTCTTGGCTGAGAGAAGCCTGGCTGTCAGTCGTGACCTACGACATCGGCGGGCGCTGGGCGGGCGTCTGGGCGGCTATATGGGCGGGCGCTATATATATATATATATATATATATATATATATATATAATATATATATATATATATAATATATATACAAATATATATAGAAAGAGAGAGAGAGCATATATACTCTGTTCATACATAAAATATATGTATAGAGTTTGCTTTCATTAGGTTCATAGGCATGGTTTTAAGTCTGTAAGCATTATATTCTTACGGTCAATTAGGCTGCCAAGTACCTTCACCAAGAGACCGTCGCGCAGAAATTGGAACATTACAGATATTGTCTATGATTCAGATCAGACTTGTGAGACATAGTATGGATATTATCAGGAGAAAACGCCTGACCAGTGTCAATATGGCACTTGTTAGGTAAATGTGAAGTGAATAAAAGCTTGGATGCGAGTTTATATTGAATAAACGGTTCCCAATCACTTGGACCATCGGGTAGCGAACGTCGTACTTACAAGAAACCAGGCAGTCAGATCAGTACAAGTGGATAGAGAAAAGAATTGTGAGAATGAAAGACTATGGTTTTTCTTTTTTTGGCAATTTCCCAGCAAATTTCCACTTTTCAAAATAACCGGTAATGTTTACCGCTAGATTTCATACATCACAATATTTGGTCTTTAGCTAGGAAATACTTTGCCCTTAACATTTTCCGTTATATGAAAGGTGTTCATTATCAACTTCTATATATTCTAATGATTAGTTTATATGCATTAGATAGTATCCATGAAATATTGGTAATAATGCCTCACAATGATTTCCTTGAGAGGCAAGTGCATTTACAGTATCACATCTACTTTTTAATCGATAGGTAAAATTTTATAACGTTTCGGCCGCTCTGATTCAGCAAAGTACAGAGAAATGAGGACCGTTACTTATGATTGTCAAAGAGTGTTCCTTTCTTTAACCTTTGGGCAACTCCCATCCTTAATTTAGGCCACGTAAAGAGCAGAGGAGATTAGGTTAATTGTGTGTTGAGGAAAGGATCGAGAACCAGGCAGAATAAAAGGAATAAATTGAGAAGTATGAAGGAATATGAAAGAGAAAACAGAAAAGTAAGGAAATGGAGAGGGACTGAAAGATAAAGACAGGGAGAACGAGAGGATCGGGTGATGGAGAGTTTTAGTGGCACAAACGGTGCAGCACTTACTGAGCGCCGGATGATTAATGAATGAGTGAACTTCATAATATTTTATGTCACATACGATGCTGTAATTACGAAGAGATATATGTGCATTCTTTTAAACTCAGGATTTATTTAATTTTTCTTACTATTTGCAATTATCATTTCCTTCTCACTCTCTCTCTCTTCTTTCTTTCTTTCCCTTCCTTCCTTTTTCTCCCTGACCGCTATCAGTAACATGAAACTCAACAATAATAAAGGTAAAAGCATCATGAACACAGAAGTAGCCACTAAAGAGAATGAAAAACATCACTAGCCATAGCAACAAGAAGAATAGAAACAGCAGAAGAGGCGGGATCAGAACCAATAAAAAAAAGAGCTGGCTACAGCAGAACAGAGACAATAACGATACAAGACACAGGAAGAGCATAGAGTAATGCTGGTGCACAGAGAGCCAAGAAATGTGAATAACATTTCATCTTATTTAATGTAGAGTGTCTCAAACTAGCAGTTAATTGAAAATAATACCAGGTAATCAAGGTCCATAAATGAGATCCAAGAGTTGAAGCTTCATCCCGCAGTAAACCCCATGTATATATACTCACGTTTACACAAGAATTCCCAGAATCAACTAGGAAGTTGATCGGGTACACCGAACCTGTCAACTGAATACAAATGAGCCAGATAACCATCAAAACCATATGCAAGGCTGATAAATAGTTTATTATCCTGCAAGAATCTAAGAAGTCACAAAGTTTAACAATATATATGTTGACTACAGTGGAGTAAATTGCTTCCGTACGTAACCTCTGTCTAGTCAAATATAAGTTGAAATATGAATAATGTTTCCAATTACGTCACGAAAAAGACCTAGAAAGTTTCAATTAATATCACAAAAAAGACCTAGAAAACTCATATTACACTTCACAAAGCTGATCCATGGGGCATTGATAGCATAGAGACAAGGAAAAGCCTTAATTAGCTGCTTTAATTGCTAAAGAGGAGAATAACTAGTGAATGTGATCAAATATAAGGATGTTCAGAGATATTAGCACGTAGAGAGGAGAGGACAGGAAGTAGAGCATGGAAGGAAAATTAACTAGGTGAGACAGGAGTGGGAACAGAACGAGGGAACTTAACAAGTGGAATACGTTAGTAGTGCAGTTGGTGAGGATAACTTCTAACCTAATTTCAAATTTTTACATGACAACACAAGAAGATCGGAAGTCATTGAATTTGGCGGTTGCGATAGGAGCCAAGGAGATGGAACACAACTCGTGCAAACTCAACCATGTGAGATGCTCACACTTACCCGCGCATGCGTGTGACCCACAAGCCTGGATTTAGAGACGCGTGTTAAATATTCTCAGGGTAAAATAGCCAAGGCTCAAGACAGGACCATTTCTCAAGACAGGAGGACCTCTGAGACTCCCAGCTGTACACTGCAGTCATTTGGAGCCCTGCCCTAGCAGGCTGGTGCTCTCTCTCTCTCTCTCTCTCTCTCTCTCTCCTCTCTCTCTCTCTCTCTCTCTCTCTCTCTC
>WNGS01165523.1:38032509-38048660 GCA_020271785.1 Procambarus virginalis | reverse complement strand
TCCTCATCTCTCTCTCCTCTCTCTCTCTCTCTCTCTCTCTCCTCTCTCTCTCTCTCTCTAAATGTAATTGCTACTGTTACATTAGTTTAAATTTCTTTCCCTCTCTGCACACTTCCCATTGCTCTCCGTCTTTTGTCTTGCTCATTTATGGAAATTGCTTTAGATTGCAATGTTGACTGTAGCAGAGAATTGCATAATATATCATTATTATATATATAATAATTTATAGTAATAATTATATAATAATACTTATATATATAAATAATAATATATTTTATTATATAATAATTATGTAATATATATACTTTTGTAACATATTGTACAAAAACTGCTAACAGGGGCTCCATTTGAGAGTCATTGTGATGTACTGACAATTTTAAAACATGCAGAGTGTTTGGAAGTGAACTTCTATGGTGAATTTTTCCTACAAAGGAAATCTAAAACTTTCTCCGTATTCCATTTCTGTCTAACCGACTGTATCTTACTGCTTAACTGTTTCTCTGGCCCACAGAACTTTGCTCACTTCTTTGTATCTCTGTATATATGTTTGTCTTCTGATTAACTCTCTGAAGTAATCCACAAGGGCCGTCGGTAATGAGGGTTTGGACCTACATCTGAGAGGTTCCCAGACGCTGTCTAATCGACTAGTCCACGACATGGCTCAAAAGAATTGCAACAGAGAGATCATCTGCCCTCACACGGATCCTGCAGTCTCCAAGACCTAAACTCTCTCTCTCTCTCTCTTCCTCTCTCTCTCTCTCTCTCTCTCTCTCCCTCCTCTCTCTCTACTCTCTACTCTCTCTCTCTTCTCTCCTCATATACCTCCCACCTCACCTTGTCATACAAGTACCTTTAATAGATTGTGTTGGAAAAACAAATGATGGATGACCGAACGGAAAACAACAGACTGAAGAGGTTCGCACGTGATGATGTCATTAGCTATACCATTGGTCCCATAAAATCTTGGTAACGGCCTGTGGCTTGCTAGTATAGTCTTGGAGGTGAGCACAATGTGCAGGCGGTAGATATATGGATTGTTTATGGGTTGGTCTGTTGTAGCCTTACAGTAGGCCTGTAAAGATACGTCTGATCTCGGTACTCACAGAGTAGGCCTGTCGAATAATTGCTGGTGTGTTCAGTTGGTATTGAAAATATTTGTTTTTAGACAAATTAAAGAAAATTTGTTGTACGACAGTTTGCAGGAAGGTCTGAGTGGAGAATAAATGGAGCATTCAAACCTTCCGAGGGAAAGTATGCGCATTGAAAGAGTTGAGCATTTTAAGAATGTGACTGTCCTTGAAAACTAGCTCCTCTAGCTCGACGTTGCGAAAGATAGCTTGTAACATTAGCAGAGTAGTCACACCCTCGGAAGGTCAGTCAGGAGAATTTGGGGAAACGTTTTTCACTCTTGGTCAGCTTACTATAGGTCAGTCTATAGCGTTAGTGAGGCTTTCACACACATGGAAGGACAGCCAGGGAGCATTAGTTGATCATTAACACCTTCAGATCTTCTGCCTTGAGCATTAGTTGGGTATACATACTTCAGTATATGTGAACGTCAAAAGCCAAGTGTAGTTCTGAAGCGTTAATTATTTTGTTGTTATTCGTTTCTAAATTATAGATGTTATTCAAAATACTCTGTTTATTTTACCTTTTTTGATGATAGATCTTTATTTGGTAATTCTTTTAATATATATAAATTGCAAAGACAAATAATAGAGTGCAGGAACTAGGACAATATTTATTTGTGAAGCAGAAAGGTTTTAACGATCCGCCAGTGGAATTATTGGCTCTAAGAGACACAAGCTTCACTGACTTATGCTCCATAATATGTTTCCTCACGGTAATCGAACACTGGATTACATTAGGTTCCTATTCCAAAACGGTAAACGTTCTTCTGATAATTAATATCTTACAGAAATAATTTATCTAAATGGGGAACCCGGATGTTCTGCGCGTCTCTACACTCCTGCCCCTCCCCTCTCTTCTTTCCCCTATTCACCATCGCTCCAAATCTCCCTTCCCCACCTCTCTTCCCTTAACCTGTAAACCCCACTTCTACTTTCTCTAATCATCCTACCTCTGTACCTTTCTCCCTCCCACTCCCGCAACATCTTCCACTCCACATGTCACCCCTCTCCGCACCTTTTCCAACCCTTCCACCTTTCATTTTGAACATTTGCTTGAGGCTAACACAAATCCAAAGCTGGGCTCCTGTTTTGAAGAGACAAATAGACATTCTATTTTATATACAAGATAAGCAAAGAGCAATATAATAATTGACATATCTTATTCTATCTCTTCTCACTTCTTTCTCATATTGCATATCACAATTTAGTGGAAAGTTGAGGCTGTCGCCACTCGAGGAACTCTCACACCATTAGAAGGCGATCCTGAAGCCATAGTTAAGTATTTACACCTTGGAATGTCATCCCGGGGCATTAATTATTAAGTCACATTAAATACACCCTTTCAAAGAGCATAAAGATAAAGAGAGTCAGTCATAGTTCTTAAATAGTTACATATATTTATTTGATAATCAGATTTATTTGTGATTAGTTTGGCTAAAAAAAGTTTATTCGGCTTTCGTTACCATAATTTAACGACTTGAACGCCCTCACAAAACGGTAAACTACTGAAGGGCGCACGAACCGGAACGTTATCTATGAATAAAGGAAAACTTCACTTGACTACATTTCTGAGTCGGTTACATTTTTAACGACATGCCAGGCGACTTAATCCAGGAAATGTTTCCTCCGTCTGAGAAACAAACCAGAACTCTATTAGATTTTGATTCCAAAACGGTAAGCTTTCTCCAGTGTTCAAAATAGCTCTTTTTAGTCTACATGTATTTTAATATTCATATATATTAATATATTTTATCTGACTCGCTCTTCTTTCCTTCTCACCCTTTACCGCTCACCCTTTCCCTCTTCTCTCGCCTACGGGTCCTCTCTTACTCTCTGCTCTCACACACACACACAAACACACACACACACAACACACACACACACACACACACACACACACACCACACACACCACACACATCACACACACACAACACACACACACACACACCTATTTTTCTTTTATCGCCGAGTTCATATCTGCTCGTCCTCCACTCTCTCCAAAATTCACCTATTGATGCCAGAAGCTATACTCATGGATTGGGCGAAACATATGAAATGGCCTCCATAACAATGTAAATTATCAACAGGTGATATATACAGACCTCAGGATATTCACTAATAACCCTGCCCCACGGGCCTGCTTAATTAACTCTAACCTGCCTAATTACATAATGAGGTACCATGGCACTAACCAAGGCTGGACGATTATACAGAATCGCCAGACTGGATCATTTATATGATGATTTCTCTACACTGACTGGTCCCAAACTCTAGTCAGTCTACACACAACAATATATCTACAGATATATAATTATAACACTACGTGATTTACAGTGACAATTTCCCTCTCCAGGTACTGCCCCACAGTCACCTGGGCGTGCCACATACGGGCGTCTCAGCTACTTCCCTAGCCTGGCCGGGCTAGGGGCTCACACAACTTTTCTACTATGATTTCCACTAATCTGAGACACTGATAAAGTACTCACGTTTCCTTCCACACATTTCCTCATTTCCCAGGTCCTTACCACCTGGCTGTCAACACTTAGCTTGCTCCTCGTGCGTCGACAAGATGTGGCCTTAGGCTGTCCTGGGAATGTGGCCAAGGGGGTGGCCAAAGGTGGTGGCCAACATGTGGCCACTGCGTGGCCTTCAGGAGGGTGGCCACGGGTGGCGCGTGACGTCACAGCACCCCACCCCACCCCACCCGAGCAGCTCGCGCGCGGTGTAAGGTGGGTGGCCTGGGCCTGGCCCGGGCCGGGCCGCACCGGGCCGCATGGGTGGGTGACTGGGCGGCCGGCGGGTGCCCGCGGGCGGTGGGCGGCCGCGGGCGGCCAGAGGGCGGCCTGGGTGGCCAGAGGGCGGCCTGGGTGGCCGCGTGCCATACACACTTGGATGGGGAATCACTAACAACCCCATCATACCAGAGCATGACTCGCTCTTACACTGGGGTTACAGGAGTGACACTGGCCGGCGTCACCTCCCCATGGACGACGTCGGGCGCAATTCAAAGTCCAAGTCCCAGTTTCTCGCAATTTTGGGCTTCGACACACCCAGGTGGCTGGAGTGCCATGCAATATGAGTAAACAGAACGACAGGAGCGATAACGGTGGTGGGGGTGGCAGGCCCGCCACCCCGCACCTAGACACTTCACACCCTGGCTGCCCAATTCAAACTCACTCTTTGGCGGGCCCGAGAGAGACACATCCCCCTATTTCTCCCCCTACCTTGTCTTGACCAATCAGCAGGAAGCCGGCACTGTACCACATGCCGCTTCCAATCACAGCTTTTCGCGCCAAAACTCGGCATAGGAGCAGGGGTGCCTAGACCAATCACACGGGCCCCTAGCCTGTGGCGTGGCGTGACGTCACAAGGAGGGTGAGGCCCAACACAACGTCTCAACGTCTCCCTTGGTGGGGGGGAGGCAGCGTTCGCCCCACTGTCCCCCTCCACCTCTAACGGTTTTTGTTATATACCCTCTCTGTTTCACAGAACAGGAAAATTTTGCTGTAATTCTCTCTACAGAGCAATCACAGACCTCTAACTAGTTTTAACTGACAGCATTTAACATAAGCTTTCTATGATACCCAACAAGTATATGTAAATTTGAAAGCTTCAGTTTCTAGAGTCCCTAGAGCGACTAGCCTATTCTAGAAACTAGGAAAACTAGCTGAGGAGATTCTACATCTCCTCACAGAAGGCTTCTGTGCTGGCTAGAGTTCGAGTCTCCTGGTGGGAAAGTGTTCTATAGTTGAATAACTACTCTTGCGTGTTTAGGCAAGTTGGGCATTAAGCATAGACACAGTGTCTTCCCATATTCAACAGGGACTTGATGAAAAAACGTAAATTTGACCTCTCACTTGCTCTAGTGGTCTTGGGAGGTGGTGGTCTTTGGAGTGTTGAAATACCCCGAAATTACCATCTCTTTTAAGGCTCTGAGCGTGGTGTAGTGGGTTAAGGCGTTACCTGTTATGCCAGTGGCTGGAAGGCTTCTGTGCTGGCTAGAGTTCGAGTCTCCTGGTGGGAAAGTGTTCTATAGTTGAATGACTACTCTTGCGTGTTTAGGCAAGTTGGGCATTAAGCATAGACACAGTGTCTTCCCATATTCAACAGGGACTTGATGAAAAAACGTAAATTTGACCTCTCACTTGCTCTAGTGGTCTTGGGAGGTGGTGGTCTTTGGAGTGTTGAAATACCCCGAAATTACCATCTCTTTAAGGCTCTGAGCGTGGTGTAGTGGGTTAAGGCGTTACCTGTTATGCCAGTGGCTGGAAGGCTTCTGTGCTGGCTAGAGTTCGAGTCTCCTGGTGGCAAAGTGTTCTATAGTTGAATAACTACTCTTGCGTGTTTAGGCAAGTTGGGCATTAAGCATAGACACAGTGTCTTCCCATATTCAACAGGGACTTGATGAAAAAACGTAAATTTGACCTCTCACTTGCTCTAGTGGTCTTGGGAGGTGGTGGTCTTTGGAGGTTGAAATACCCCGAAATTACCATCTCTTTTAAGGCTCTGAGCGTGGTGTAGTGGGTTAAGCCGTTACCTGTTATGCCATTGGCTGGAAGGCTTCTGTGCTGGCTAGAGTTCGAGTCTCCTGGTGGGAAAGTGTTCTATAGTTGAATAACTACTCTTGCGTGTTTAGGCAAGTTGGGCATTAAGCATAGACACAGTGTCTTCCCATATTCAACAGGGACTTGATGAAAAAACGTAAATTTGACCTCTCACTTGCTCTAGTGGTCTTGGGAGGTGGTGGTCTTTGGAGTGTTGAAATACCCCGAAATTACCATCTCTTTTAAGGCTCTGAGCGTGGTGTAGTGGGTTAAGGCGTTACCTGTTATGCCAGTGGCTGGAAGGCTTCTGTGCTGGCTAGAGTTCGAGTCTCCTGGTGGGAAAGTGTTCTATAGTTGAATAACTACTCTTGCGTGTTTAGGCAAGTTGGGCATTAAGCATAGACACAGTGTCTTCCCATATTCAACAGGGACTTGATGAAAAAAACGTAAATTTGACCTCTCACTTGCTCTAGTGGTCTTGGGAGGTGGTGGTCTTTGGAGTGTTGAAATACCCGAAATTACCATCTCTTTTAAGGCTCTGAGCGTGGTGTAGTGGGTTAAGGCGTTACCTGTTATGCCAGTGGCTGGAAGGCTTCTGTGCTGGCTAGAGTTCGAGTCTCCTGGTGGCAAAGTGTTCTATAGTTGAATAACTACTCTTGCGTGTTTAGGCAAGTTGGGCATTAAGCATAGACACAGTGTCTTCCCATATTCAACAGGGACTTGATGAAAAAACGTAAATTTGACCTCTCACTTGCTCTAGTGGTCTTGGGAGGTGGTGGTCTTTGGAGTGTTGAAATACCCCGAAATTACCATCTCTTTTAAGGCTCTGAGCGTGGTGTAGTGGGTTAAGGCGTTACCTGTTATGCCAGTGGCTGGAAGGCTTCTGTGCTGGCTAGAGTTCGAGTCTCCTGGTGGGAAAGTGTTCTATAGTTGAATAACTACTCTTGCGTGTTTAGGCAAGTTGGGCATTAAGCATAGACACAGTGTCTTCCCATATTCAACAGGGACTTGTTGAAAAAACGTAAATTTGACCTCTCACTTGCTCTAGTGGTCTTGGGAGGTGGTGGTCTTTGGAGTGTTGAAATACCCCGAAATTACCATCTCTTTTAAGGCTCTGAGCGTGGTGTAGTGGGTTAAGGCGTTACCTGTTATGCCAGTGGCTGGAAGGCTTCTGTGCTGGCTAGAGTTCGAGTCTCCTGGTGGGAAAGTGTTCTATAGTTGAATAACTACTCTTGCGTGTTTAGGCAAGTTGGGCATACATATATATATATATAAATATATATATATATATAATAGATATATATATATATATATATATATATATAAACTTTTACTTTCATTTTCAGTCCCCCGTGCCATAATGTGCAGTGTTCAGGGTATCTTTCTCCCCCTTCTTGCGGTTACATGCTTAAACTTATCCAATATTCATCTTTTTAAACGTACACTGCTTCCACAAACTTTCTTGACGTGTCTTTTACCTCCTCCTATGTTCTCGAGTTTCCAAATGCTCTCATTTCAGTCAACATCTGTATGTTGCTTATTCTTGTGAGTTATTTCGTGACGAGTTTTGACTTATATAAATTATGTAAAAGATTATTATTATTATTAAGAACAAAGATGATTATTGATGATAGAATTTTATTGTAATTATGGTTTATATTATTACTATTAATAGTGAAACGTCTCGATGAGTCCCAGGTTTGAATCCCGTGAGGAACAGAAACAATTTGGCAACGTTTTCTTTCACCTTATGTCACTGTTCACAATGCTGCAAATAGGTATTTGGAAATTATACAGCTTCTGTACTCACCATATCTATATATTTAATGGCAAATTAATTTACGATAATCTTTGATAATTTAATTATCAAAGCCCACAGAATGTAAAATTGTGTGGGCTGGACCATAGGTAACCTTCGTACCTAGCCTCTTGTTACATGTTCACACTCACACAACACTTGCTCCAGTGCACATATGATACTCTCACGCACCCACTAGGGAGCCGGTCGGCCGAACGGACAGCACGCTGGACTTGTGATCCTGTGGTCCTGGGTTCGATCCCAGGCGCCGGCGAGAAACATTGGGCAGAGTTTCTTTCACCCTATGCCCCTGTTACCTAGCAGTAAAATAGGTACCTGGGTGTTAGTCAGCTGTCACGGGCTGCTTCCTGGGGGGTGGAGGCCTGGTCGAGGACCGGGCCGCGGGGACACTAAAAAGCCCCGAAATCATCTCAAGATAACCTCAAGATAACCCCCTGACAAAATTCGGGGAGGATTACGTGAGAACTAATCGCTAACATTTCGCTCCTCTTCATCTATCAGCAATTCGGGATCTGTTAGTAATCCATCTGCGAGTCGTATTCCAGGAAAATAATTGTAGAGTATTACCATGAGGAGTGAGAAGGTAACACGCTTAGCCTGCTAATAGGAGTCAAATTTCTAGTCGTGTAGACATTTCTTTGTTAATAAAAGAAAGATGTTGAGAGAAAAGTCTGGCAGATGCTTAGACATCTGTACAGACATAAGGAATAGTATACTGACATACAAACAAGTAAACAATAATAATGCTCTAATTCACTGACAAAATTAGTTTATGATAATACCTGAGTGAGCAAGAGTCACTCAGACACAGCCAGATGGTTACAAGACGAAATAGGGTGAAGAAAAACGAAGAACTTCAACCATCTGGACACGCATATCGTTATTCATCCGAGCCGAGTTTGTTTATGTAAGAGCATCTTACTTAGACCATGTTTAAAGGCTACGTTGTTGGTTCAGTGAATTTTTAGGGCGCTCGTTGGAGAATAGGAGGAGAGTTAGTTAAGAGACCATGTTGCGTTCTCTCGCTTTACCAAAACAAAGGATTTTCATTCCACTCTATCTCAGAAACTTTTCTCTTCATTCGACGACGCGTAAAAGGAGTTATGTTGTCAGTCTTTTAGCATTTATAAGCTTTACTAGTGGGTTTATCGGAACAATTATGAACAACATCAGTGGATAGAAATGCCAAAACATCTTTCTTCCTAACACATCGGAAAAGTCTTTACAACCAACTCTACTTATCATATTTATCACCAGGAGAGACTACCCACTAATAAATGTAAATAAATATATTACTATTGACAGTTAATCGTTCGACCAACCATTAATCCGTTCGACCAACCATCTCCATCGTCTCTGAAAAAATATAAATGAATTTTGTTTACCTCGTGTATTTCTTGCTGATATAAATTAATCTTCAATATATGTATATATATTGCATTTATATCTATGGAAGCGGGCTGGAGCCCCTTGACGGGGATGGATCCTTCCCTCGCTACACGCAGGTTATATGCATCACACATCTTCACTTTCACAATCACAGTAACAAGGTTATCGCGAATAACCGAACTGAATTACGGGCTCACCATAGCCCGTGCTACATGGACACTTCGTTCTGAGTAGCTAAATCTAAAACAACAACAATTCACTTTCACCCGCTAAGTCAGTTCTTCACTATGGCAGACGTAATCGTTCAAGAGACGTCTCTCCATCCTGTGCGTGCTCAACTTTGTCGGGAATGTTTTCGGTAGGTTCTCTGCTAGTAATTGCTGATTGTTGCAACTGGCAAGTAAGTTTACAAACACACACATATACAATATACAAGAAAGGGGATAGGGGAAGAGGCACTTACAACCACTGTCGTTATTAAGCAAATATTAACATGGATAAGATTAGTAGGACATCTATCTTTTCTTTCCTCTGCGCATTTCTCAGATACTCACTTATCCTCAAATTACTTATTCTGAAGTATAATCTCAAATTACTGTCGGTAACTGTTCAGTCATATAGTCAACATTTAGGTTATAATGGTAGGTGGCTTCACGTGGGATTTCAAGTTCCACGTTCCGATGTCTTAATTATTGTGTTAATTATTGTAATTATCTCCCTTTTCTTCTATGTCATCTTTAACGTGCGGTGAGTATGCACATACATATGTATGTGTGTGCGTGGGTGTATGTGTTTTGCTCTTAAATTTAACTAATTGTACTCTCCTAGTTGTACTCGGCTAGTTGTATTTACAGGGTCGAGTACCTTCTCTTAACCCTCTCCATTCGATCATTTGTAGTTCAGTGTAGTGACTCTTTTTCACTAATTTTTCCAATCATCTTAAATTTTAAATTTAAACAAATTTAATTAGATAACTTTCTCATCTAATCCGTTACACTTGTTTAAGTAACTTTGATTTAAAAAATTATTTCTGAAATCTATGTGACTCATCTATGTATCGATTTTCCAATTACATCCTCTCCTTCTACTGTTCCTTAATTTGAACATATTTTTTTTTGCTGTTAACCCTATTTTGTCAATTCTCTCATTATCGTGCACGTCGTTATCATTTCTGCTTTATTCATTCTTTCCACCAACGTAGTGAAGTTTACTTCCCTTACTCTTCCTTCACAGCCCAGTCCGCTCAGCTCAGAGACGAGCGTTGATGCAATTTTGTTTACCCTCTCCTAGTGTTCTGTTTCTTTACGTAGGTATTAAATGTCGGGGTAGCATACTCAAAAATGGATCTCACAAATGATTGATGTAGCAATCGAAACGGCTCTTTACCCAAGTTCCATATGGATTATCTGGCGTTTGGCAATCTGACATATATGCTTCCGTCGTTGTTCTGCTGATGTGTGCCTCAAATGTTAGACATTTTGTTTTGTCCACTTATAAGTTTGTCTCTTTTTCAGAATTGGGAAGCCACCATCCTTTCATCCTGTACCTAATTTGAGGTTTTCTTGTTCCAACAAAATCTTCATAATCTTGCATTTGTCTGGGATAAAGTCAACAAGAAATATTTGGACAATCTCCGGAAGAGTGTTCAGTTCATCTTCCAATGTACTGAAGTCTTCCTCAGTTTTGATACACCTCATTAGCTTAGCATCATCAGCATATGTTGATAAGACTTAGCTTTCTTTCTTAAATTGTTTAAGTATATTAGTAATAGGACTGGCCCTAATACCGCCTCTTGAGAGGCCACGCTCATTATCTATTTCCATCCGGATAGCTCTGGTCTTATTATAACTGTTTTCTTCATGAACGGTACTCCTTGGCCACCTTTAATACTCTGCCCCCATACACCAGCATGTTTCTATTTATTTTGCGTAGGAGTCGCTGGTGAGGAACATATAAAAGTTTTGGGCAATCCAGGAAAATGCGATGAACCCATCCATCTGTTCTGTATGACTGATGTAATCTTATAAAACTCTAATGTTGATTATTCAAAGATTTTTCTTTGCGAAGTCTATGTTGATGTTTGGAAATAAAATTCATGTTTTCTAAATGTTCTTCAAGCCTTCTTTAAATCAAACTCTAATATCTTACAGTGAATACTTATTAGTGACACTGGCTTCTAGTCCAGTGGCTCCAGTCTTCTTCCTTTTTTGTATATATACCATTTTGCCAACTTTCCAAATTTCAAGAAGTTCCCTAATTTCTAGTGAGGAGTGTGAATGTGGGTGTGAGTGATCTGTAGATTCTATGTATATATATTAATCAGATGTGCCTCATTCCAGAAACCCTTTGTTGAAGGAAAATACAAGAATGTTACTATCACAAGTCAGAATGAATGTGCAAGCCCCAATCTCTAAACCTTTTTGTAATTTGGCGACCGGTGCCTAACATTCATCAAACGTTCATTTCCACGTTACAAACCATGTTTATAGATGAGAGGGTTGCGGTGCATAAACTCCATAACTATGTCAATACCAGGTAATATTTCAACATTTGCATTACGTTCTATTGGCCTGAGTGCTCCATTACTGAAATCTAAAATATTCCACTACAGCTGACAGACCGCCTGTTTGTGTAGCTGACGGCTGACATAAACGCAAAATTGTCAGCACACTGATATTCAGCTGTGTTTCGCTTAAATAATATATTAATGACTAATGAGAAATTCAGTGCCCCATTAATGATATCAAAACACATGCAACTCACTAATGAGATCTTTTGTTTGTGTTGTTGGCCATTTAACCGACGGCTTCGTAATCTGACTTTGTCGCCGGGATTAGCGAATCGCTTATTTGTAATATTCATCGTCGTTGTTGATGAGCCTCTATACGTAGAGCCAGTTTGAATGAAAATTTCGCAGCTTTCACATCGACCGATAAATTATTATGTAAATATGAAATCCAAAAACCACACTCGGTATGATAAGGTTAAAATAACAGACAGGGGGCTTCCTTTAATGTTAAATTTATATTTTGCAGATTAATTTAGAGATTTAGATTTTTGACGTATGTTGCAGGTTAGCCTATAGCTGACGTAAAAACTTACATCAAATCGACTCGATAATGGTCCAGGACGGACCGAAACGTCGTCGTCCCTTCACGTTCTAAGATGTGGTTTGGTCAACAAAACGGATCTATACAGTGTATATACTGTATACATTAAAAGAAAATGTGCACAGTGAATATAAAAAAGAAGAAAGAATAATGAAAGAAATAATCCGTAAAGGAGTAAAAAGCACCACTCCTAACCAAAACATAGACCTGATCATATTCATAAAACAAAAAAAGACTACCGACCTCCTTATTAAAAACAGCCCGAAGCCGACGGAGAACCGTTTACAGCAGTCAAGCGTTGTATACATGTACACCTTCTCCCACGAAGGATGTAACCTTCAATCTAAGTACACAGAATATGACGTCGACCAAGCTGAAGAGGCGTTTGACCTGTCATCTTCATTCCGGTGCCCCCAGGAATCACATGAGACATGCCCATGACATCACCCTAACAAGAGAAATGCTGAATAAAAACACTTGTATAATAGACAAAACCCAAGATGTAAGAAGATTACAAATTCTTGAAGCAATCCACATAAAAATAGTACAACCTGTCATGAATACCCAAATTCCGGAACTATTTACTCTACCCACCATGAGAGCAAGAACAAGACCGGAACATAATGATGCCAACGTAAAAGACACTGCTCAACATAATAGGCCTATTACACATGATTATTCATTGCATGTGCTTCGTCCCCTATTTTCCCCTTGCCTTTTTCTTTATTGTACTTGTTTTTTCACCTGACCCCGTACTGGTATGAATCTAACTCGATTTGTATTTTCTTAAAGGGGGGAAACAACAAACAAAACAAAACACAACGTATTTTCTTATCACTTGAGAATGAACCATGTAGGTTCGAAACTTTGTGCAAATTTATAATAAAGTATATAACTATAGAATGGATTACACTTTTCTTTCACCTCGAAAACGAACATGACTTTTGAAGAACTCCTCTTCCAACTAAACCCTGATGCAAGAATACTAGTTAGAGGGATAGAAACAATAAACCAGAAAATAGTTAATACAGAATATGCTGTCATATTCAATGAGACATGTATATATATTGAAAGATATATATACAGTGTATATACACCGAGAGAGTAGGAACCTCTTAGTGGGTATATCCCTTGTTAATGGCTTAAAATTAACTACAAACTGTATAACTTTTACTAATCGTGCAAGCTCTCTAATATTTGATGCGACAAAAGCATTTTGAATATTTAATTAGGCTGATGCGATTTGTTGTTGGAAACCTGTGCAACTAAATTCCCCTGGCGTATTTTTGCGTGTTCGCTAATTAAATATGTAGTTTGGGTTGTGGCGTAAGTGGTGAGTGATACGTACATGAAAGAAAAGAAAGAATGTCTGAAGGAATTATAGATAATACTGAGACATTCTATTAATGCCTCAGTATAGAGTATAGAAAATGATTATTATTTCCCTCAAAATTTCACCAATCACTTGGGCTGGACGGAAGAGCGACGGTCTCCCTCCATGCAGGTCGGCGTCCCGATCCCCGACCGTCCAAGTGGTTAGGCATCATTCCTTTCCCCCGTTCCATCCCAAATCCTTTTCCTGACCAGTTCCAAGTGCTATGTAGTCTAATGGCTTGGCACCTTCACCTGATAACTCCCGTCCCTTCCCTTCTCTCAAAATTTGCTTTGACCATTGCCTAAGTCAGCATAGGGAAGACGTCTTGAGGGTCCCTGAAGTCTGCCAACTTATGAAGCAATGTGTCACAGTTATAGATAAGGAGACACCAGTTTTCAAGTACTTTCAAGACTTCAGCCTTATGCTGACTTTGACAATGCTCAAGGCAAATTTTGAGAGGGGGAAAAAGAACCATTTTTCTATACTTTGGTGGCATAAACAATCAGATAATAACACACAGACACAGAAAGGAAAAAATTTCTATTGCATAATTATTAGAAAGCAAACGGGAAGCACGTAACGAGAAATAGATAGAATCTAAACAGGATTCCTGTGGGATTCCAGTAGCATACTGTAGAGAAGGCTGACGCGAGACACCTCTAATACACACGGAATCCGCCATACCAACAGTCTACATAAACGACAGTGCTGGCATGGTCGCTCCTACACACTCTCGACGACACTGTGTCTGGGAGCGCGAGTGTCACCTCGCGTGTAAGGCACTTTACACCTGTCATAAGATGAGAAACAAGGAATGAGCTGAATTTATTATCAACTCATCGTATTTCTCATCATTTAACGAAGGAATAAACAACATAATGGTCCGGCTGGCTTAGGATTATATTATTGGATTGCAATGTAATTCAACGAACGAATTCCAAGATATCGTCAATGAAGCTCTGACGTACAGATACAAAAAAATACATGTTAAAAAAACTCAGACTCCATCACGTGGTTGTCAAGTAGAGTTGTAGTACAACTCTACTTTCTTCTTTCTACTAATTTAGTCATAGAGTTTCAGTAGTAGAGTACAACTCTACTACTGAAAATATTGAGTAAATTATATGTTGATTATATCAAGGTAACAAGGAGGAACTCTGCCTCCTCATCACAAACCATCTAGTTCATACTGCGATCGAAAATAAATTTGTAAGTATAACCGTTCCGTGCCAGCAAATGACATAACAATAAAGAGCTCATCTAGCATATCACAAAAACACTTGTCATGACCCCAGCTACATGCTGCTACGTGGAGCGTTCATCCAGTTTAATTGTCACTTATGTTTTCTTCGGAAAAGCCAATCTTTAATCGATACTTGTAATCTCACCTCAGTGTCTTGAACTCATTTATCTTTTGTGAGGAACTTTAAACTTGAAGCCTTGGTAAAATATAAATAAAATACATCTTCGTATTAAATATTGTATAGTATTTGTATTGTATATTGTATTTGAATTGTGTAAAATAAAATGTTTTACCAAGTAAAATACTTGGTAAAATACATCTTTGGGAAGTCTTGGGTCACTAATTATATGTGATATAAAATGCTCGGGTTATATTTAGTGGGACCTTCGAATTTACGCAAACCTGTCGCAAATTCTTCTGCACTAAATGCAAAGCAAATATTTTTATTGGCTTGTTTATGTTCTTCAAAATCTATTCGTTTTTAGGA
Organism: Procambarus virginalis; assembly: GCA_020271785.1. Lineage (NCBI taxonomy): Eukaryota > Metazoa > Arthropoda > Malacostraca > Decapoda > Cambaridae > Procambarus > Procambarus virginalis. The sequence goes on along the minus strand of WNGS01165523.1, from coordinate 38,033,561 downwards.
TGTTAGATGGGCAGTCTTATAAAATTGATTATCTATATATATATATTTAAAAAAATAGTATTTTTCTGCTTTCGTGTGTATTTTTTAATTCAGATACGGCTTGAGATGGTTTATTCATAACAAATTCATGCAGTATTTCGATTCTTGCTGAACTGAGGTGATTTTAGTTATTCTGTAAAAGGTTAGGTAATGCTGGAAGGACTTCACCTAAATTACCTATTTGTATTTCAGTGCTTCCGTGACAATGATTTTATTTACAGGCGTCTTATAAACCAAGTGATTATTGATACCTTTGTTTTTTCGATATTTTTCAGGTATGAGACACTTAATTGATATTTAAAAAAACTAGTAATACAGGCAAGTGAATAACTCATACGCTGAGTTTTCCAGTAACTTAGTTAGAGAGGTTCTTACGTGATTAAAACCAAATTTTAATTAAAATCTCGATTAAAACCGAAGCTTCCCACCGAGCGAAAATACTCCTATTATTATTTAATTTTCACTGTGGTTTTTCTTGTACACACACACAACACACACCACACACACACACACACACACACACACACACACACACACACACCTCGCACACGCAAACATATGCAAGAATAATCATAAAAAACAAGTAATTCGGTTTTGGTAATGTGTTCAAACATGAAAACGTTCGGAATTTTCGTTTAATTTTCTTAGTGGGATACATACACACGCACGCACGCACACACACACACACACACACACACACACAACACACACACCACACACACACACACACACACACACCTTCCAGCGTTACCTAACCTTTTACAGAATAACTAAAATCACCTCAGTTCATCAAGAATCGAAATACTGCATGAATTGTTATGAATAAACCATCTCAAGCCAATTCTTGTTCAGGATATTATATTTCATTAAAATCTCAGCGTGGCTCATTGGGTAGAAGTTACCGCTTACGAGAACTAGGGACACACTCACGCACGCACGCACGCGCACACGCACCCCACACCCCACACACACGCGCCCCTGATTAACACATTTCGTGGAAAAAGGATAAAAAA
>WNGS01165523.1:38016902-38031902 GCA_020271785.1 Procambarus virginalis | reverse complement strand
ACAAATTTCTAAGGCAGTTCTTATGTTGGCCAGTCTAGCATATGCCGCTGATGATATCTTTTGATGTGGCTTCTGGGGACAGGTTCGGTGTGATATCAACCCCCAGATCTTTCTCTCTATTTGACTCTTGTAGGATTTCCCTCCCAAATGATACCTTGTGTTCAGCCTCCTGCTCCTTCCCTAATTTCATCACCTTACACTTTCCCGAGTTGAACTTTAGCAGCCATTTTCTAGACCATTCCTCCAGTTTATCCAGGTCATCCTGTAGTCTCTGTCTATCTTCATCCGTCTTGATTCTTCTCATAATTTTTGCATCATCAGCAAACATTGAGAGAATGAGTCTATACCCTCCGGAAGATCGTTCACATATATTAGAAACAGGATGGGTCCAAGTACTGAGCCCTGTGGGACTCCGCTGGTGACATCTCGCCACTCTGATGTCTCCCCCTCACCGTTACTCGCTGTTTCCTGTTGCTTAAGTACTCCCTTATCCACTGGAGCACCTTCCCTTTTACTCCTGCCTGTTGCTCCAACTTTTTAACAGCCTTTTGTGCGGTACTGTGTCAAAGGCTTTTTGGCAATCCAGGAAAATGCAGTCGGCCCACCCTTCTCTTTCCTGCCTAATTTTTGTTGCTTGGTCATAAAATTCTATTAAACCTGTGAGGCACGATTTACCATCCCTGAACCCATGTTGGTGGTGCGTTACAAAGTTTTTCCCTCTAGATGCTCTACGAGCCTTTTCCTCACGATCTTCTCCATTACCTTGCATGGTATACAAGTTAAGGAAACTGGCCTGTAATTCAGTGCCTCTTGCCTGTCACCCTTCTTGTATATTGGGACCACGTTAGCTGTCTTCCAACTTTCTGGTAAGTCTCCTGTTTCCAGTGACCTGTTATACACCATAGAGAGTGGCACACTTAGTGCTTCTGCACCTTCCTTTAGTATCCATGGTGAGATTCTGTCAGGCCCAACAGCCTTTGTCACATCCAGCTCCAGCAGACACCTTTTGACCTCATCACTGGTGAGGTCAAATTCCTCCAAGGTTGCTTGGTTTGCCACCTCCTCATTTAGTGCAGGGCTTCTCCTTGTTCTATTGTGAAGACCTCCTGGAATCTCTTGTTGAGTTCTTCACACACCTCCTTGTCATTCTCTGTGTATCTGTTCTCCGCTTTTCGCAGCTTCATCACTTGTTCTTTCACTGCTGTTTTCCTCCTGATGTGGCTGTGGAGCAGCTTTGGTTGGTCTTGGCTTTACTCGCGATGTCATTTTCAAACTGTCTCTCTGCTTCTCTCCTCACTCTGAGGTACTCATTTCTGGCCCTCTGGTATCTCCCCCTGCTCTCTGGTGTTCTGTTATTTCTGTAATTTCTCCATGTTCTTTTACTCAGTTGCTTCGCTACCCTGCATTCCTGGTTGAACCATGGTTTTTTCTGTTGTTTTTCGTTTTTCTCCTTTTGGACAGGGATAAACCTGTCTGCAGCTTCCTGGCACTTCTGGTGACAAAATCCATCATGACCTGCACATTCTTGTCTCTAAGTTCTGTTTCCCATGGTATTCCTCTGAGGAAGCTCCTCATCTCTTCATATTTTCCTCTTCGGTAATTCAGTCTTTTTCCCTCCACTCCCATCCTTGGATAGGTTATCCCTACCTCCACCAAGTACTCAAAGGTCAGTACACTGTGGTCACTCATTCCTATGGGGCTTCCACTTTGACTTCCCTTATTTCTGACTCATTCAGGGTGAATATCAAGTCGAGTCTAGCTGGTTCATCATTGCCTCTCACTCTTGTGGGTTCCTTGACATGCTGGCTCAGAAAATTCCTTGTTGCCACTTCCAAGAGTTTAGCTCTCCACGTATCTGCACCACCATGTGGGTCCCCATTCTCCCAGTCTATCTTTCCATGGTTGAAATCGCCCATGATTAAGAGTCTGGAGCCATTCCTGCAGGCAACTGAAGCTGCTCTCTCTATTATATTAATGGTTGCCATGTTGTTCCTATCAAACTCCTGTCTTGGTCTTCTGTCATTTAGGGAGGGTTGTACATGACTGCCACTATTATCTTAGGTCCACCCATTGTTATAGTTCCTGTTATGTAATCTCTGAATCCGTCACAGCCCGGAATTTCCATCTCATCAAAACTCCAGTCCTTCCTTATCAGCAGGGCCACTCCTCCACCTCCTCTCCCTTCCCTCTCTTTCCTTACTATATAGTAGTCCTTTGGAAACACAGCATCTGTTATCACTCCTGACAATTTTGTTTCTGTTAGTCCTACTACATCAGGGTTTCTTCTTGCACCCTTTCAGCCAGTTTGTGTGTGTGGTGTGTGTGTGTGTGTGTGTGTTGTGTGTGTGTGTGTGTGTACTCACCTAGTTGTACTCTCCTAGCTGTGCTTGCGAGGGTTGAGCTTCGGCTCATTGGTCCCGCCTCTCAACTGTCAATGAACTGGTGTACAGATTCCTTAGCCTACAGGGCTCCATCATACCTACATTTGAAACTGTGCATGGAGTCAGCCTCCATGCACCACTGCATCACTGCCTGATGCATTTTTTATAACTACTCTGACACTGAAAAGTTCTTTCTAACGTCCTGCGGATCATTTGGGTATTACTTTCTACCTGTGTCCCCTTTGTTCGCGTACCATCCGTGCTAAACAGTTTACATTTATCTGCCGTTTCAATTCTCTCAGAATATTTTATAGGTAGTGATCATGTCTCCCATAAATCATCTGTATTCCAGTCTCGTGAGGTTCAGTTCCAGTAATCTTTCCTCGCTGCTCATTCCTCTCAGCCCGGGAACTAGCCTGGTGGCATACATCTGAACCTCTTCTATCTTCGTTTTGTGCTTGACTAGATTTCGACACCACGCTGGAGCCGCATATTCCAGTATTGGTCTGCCATATGAGGTATACAAGGTTCTGAATTATTCCTTACTCAAATTTCTAAAGGCAGTTCCAATGTCTCCCTGCCTTGCATACGCCGCTGTTGTTATCCTCTTAGTGTGGGCTTCAGGGTACAGGTCTGGTGTGATCTCAATCCCCAGACCTTTCTCTCTTTCTCTGACTCTTGAAGGATTTCCTCTCCCAGCTGGTACCATGTGTTTCGCCCTCTGCTCCCTACGACTGTGTGTGTGTGTTTGTGTGCATCCGTTTTTTTTATTTTTAGCTCACAAAATGTTATATATTTTTTCCTTCTTTACCTTTCAAGTCTTTCATCTTACTTCCCATTGTGTGTTTTTTCTTGAATGTTATATTTGAAAATTCGTGTCATAATGCAGTCAAAAAATGTTTTCCTTCCGCGTTTTGATCTCGGTCTGAGAAGTATTAGACCAACCTTCATCTCTCGTATAGCTGTGATTTTCATCCCTTCTCTTCTTTTTTCCCTACTTTCGTTTCTTTCGTTTACGTGTGCCTGTACGAATAAGTGAGTTTGATTTTTAATGATATATAATGTGTATACGTTTTGAGAGAGGTTGTTAAAATTATATTTTCTCTTTTCATTTGCTTTTACATATGATTACGTAATTTTTTTAACTTCTATTTGATTATTATTTAAAGAAATTATTTTTACAACAATTTGTAGTTTTTTCCCTTACATGAATGCATTCCGTGTATCGATACTCAGACTTGCTGACGGATTTTTAAGAAATGTTGATGAAATTGCTACACAGCTCACCTAACCGGATATTATTCTGTCTTGTTAGTATCCAAATCTCAAACCAAAAGCAGTTTTGCTTTTGGCAGCATGAGTAGTGAATACCATTCTCTCTCTCTCACTCTCTCTCTCTCTCTCTCTCTCTATCTCTCTCTCTCGAAATAGCAGCAATTTATCAGTCAACAATTTATATATTCAATATACTCTCTCTTAAAATAAATATAAAGAGAAATGTTTCAGAGAAACTGAAGCAGAATATTCCTGTGCCTTGGAGACGGTGGAACAAATATGGTCGAGACAGAGATAGATCAGGGCGTAATATTCCACCTTATGGTGCGAGGACCGTAGCAGAGTGTTGTCATTGTCGGCTTGTACCCCCTGGGGAGAAGGCAGGAAAGTTGGGGGGGGTAGATTTGGACATGTTTGTACTGGGAAATATATTATATTCTTTCGGTAACCATGGCAACCTTTAAAGTTTCATACTTGTAGTCCAATATGGCATTTCAGTCAATTAATTTGCGTGTTCTGTATAGCACTGTTTAGACTCGTATAGTCCGAGGGGTGAATTTCTCTTCTCGATATATGTACATAAACATACTTCAAGACTAAAGAAAACTGTCTAGGCTTTAAGTATACTTGCTTGTTGTTCAGTAAACTCTCAGTAGTTATCTTATTAGTCTGTAATGTATTCAGCACATAACCAAAACGTATCGGGTTCAATATCCTTTGCAGGACTCTTAGGCTTGTCGATGAATCTTCTCTCAACATACTGCATCACTTCCATCCATCATGCACATACTGCAGTGCTAATAAAAATTAACGGGATAATATTATATATATATATATATATATATATATATATATATAATATATATATATATCACGTATTGTATGTCTTCAATACTTTCACAAAGGATTTATTTAATAGGTCGCAATTTTCACTTGAAAATTGTCCTCACTACATTTGAGAGCCTCGCGACATTATGCTCCTTGAACACAAAGTGAAAATAATTCTGACCGATACCTACGTTTTTCAAACTGTATATTTCAACCCATTCTGGAAAGACTATTGGCTTATAGTGCTGCTACTCCATTAAATCAGTCAACCATGTACAACAATAACTACATTAGAGATGTCATCAGAAAAAAATAAGTGCCTCAATTCAAGATTATTCTCTAAATTTCTCCTTCTTTTCTCTCCCTCTTTCTTTCTTTTCTCTCCCCTTCCCTCACGCTCTTTCTTTCGAATAACTTTTATGAAAGGCATGCCTAACTTACAGAAGGAAACTCATAGACAAAACTATCATTCAACCCCGCCCTTGATCTCCCCTGGAATCTTATGAACATAAAATCTGAGAAGCTGTTCACTTGCCTTTACTCCAGGCTTGACATTGACCTTTCTTTTCCGGGCGATGCTCGACACGTTCCTTGCCTAGACTAGGAACATAAGAACATAAGAACATAAGAACAAAGGCAGCTGCAGAAGGCCTATTGGCCCATACGAGGCAGCTCCTATTTATAACCACCCATCCCATAGGAAGCCTCCAGATAAAAAAATAGAAACTGCGGAAATTTTAAAGCATGTAATATTTACGTTTTCTGAGCTTTGAATAAGCTCAGTTTTCATAGTACACAGCAGTAATTATATACTTTGCTAGTAAAGTACATATATATCCTTGCCCCAGTTCACACTGAATACAAGTGTATTTGCAACAGAGTGGATGCAGGCCAATATGGACTGCATGGGTTGCGCTGCGTAAGCTTCGAGGGCTGGCATGCAAGACACAACGAGGTGAATGACATCATCAGGAGGAGCCTTGCCTCACCTCAGTGCCCAGCGGAGAGAGAACCCCAGCATCCTCGTGGACCAAAACCAGGATGACCCCACACTTCGCCCAGACGGCATCACAATATATCCCAGGAATAGGGACAAACAGCTGGTGTGGGACTACACACGTGTATCCACCCTCGGTGACACCGACATACACTTCGGGGCGGCCAACCACAGGGGAAACAGCAAAATCAACCAAGTACAGGCGACTGGAAGGACAACCCACCTTTGTTCCCATAGCGCCTGAGACTCATGGCCCCTGGGGTACGAGCGCCTTGGGATTCTGAAAGAATTGGGTTCCAGGCTTCTTGACATCACCAGAGACCCCAAGGGTCGGCCAGTTTCTTGTTTTAGCGCCTCAGTGTAGAGATCCAGAGGGGAAACGCATGCTGCGTCCTCGGTTCCTGTCCGGAAGCGGAGGAGATCCAAGAGATCTAACATATTGCATTAACTAGTGTATATTTTGTAACCTTTAAATACCCAATAAAGCTAAAAAAAAAAAACAGGAAAGAGGTTAGGATAAACGAATTTAGAAACATTATTAGAGGAGACCTAAAAATCCCCTCTAATCTTTATGATTTATTTGAAATGTTATGTAATGAGATTAATAAAACAATATTACATGATTCAAATGCAATAATTAAATAAACAATATGTACTGTAACGTATATTGAAATATACATACATCTGTAATATACAAACACATTCATATATATATATATATATATATATATAGATATATATTATATATATATATATATATATATATATATATATATATATATATATATATATAAACTTTTACTTTCATTTTCAGTCCCCCGTGCCATAATGTGCAGTGTTCAGGGTATCTTTCTCCCCCTTCTTGCGGTTACATGCTTAAACTTATCCAATATTTCATCTTTTTAAACGTACACTGCTTCCACAAACTTTCTTGACGTGTCTTTTACCTCCTCCTATGTTCTCGAGTTTCCCAAATGCTCTCATTTCAGTCAACATCTGTATGTTGCTTATTCTTGTGCGTTATTTCGTGACGAGTTTTGACTTATATAAATTATGTAAAAGATTATTATTATTATTAAGAACAATGATGATTATTGATGATAGAATTTTATTGTAATTATGGTTTATATTATTACTATTAATAGTGAAACGTCTCGATGAATCCCAGGTTTGAATCCCGTGAGGAACAGAAACAATTGGCAACGTTTTCTTTCACCTTATGTCACTGTTCACAATGCTGCAAATAGGTATTTGGAAGTTATACAGCTTCTGTACTCACCATATATATATATTTAATGGCAAATTAATTTACGATAATCTTTGATAATTTAATTATCAAAGCCCACAGAATGTAAAATTGTGTGGGCTGGACCATAGGTAACGTACCGTATGTTACATGTTCACACTCACACAACACTTGCTCCAGTGCACATATGATACTCTCACGCACCCAGTAGGGAGCCGGTCGGCCGAGCGGAAAGCACGCTGGACTTGTGATCCTGTGGTCCTTGGTTCGATCCCAGGCGCCGGCGAGAAACATTGGGCAGAGTTTCTTTCACCCTATGCCCCTGTTACCTAGCAGTAAAATAGGTACCTGGGTGTTAGTCAGCTGTCACGGGCTGCTTCCTGGGGGTGGAGGCCTGGTCGAGGACCGGGCCGCGGGGACACTAAAAAGCCCCGAAATCATCTCAAGATAACCTCAAGATAACCCCCTGACAAAATTCGGGGAGGATTACGTGAGAACTAATCGCTAACATTTCGCTCCTCTTCATCTATCAGCAATTCAGGATCTGTTAGTAATCCATCTGCGAGTCGTATTCCAGGAAAATAATTGTAGAGTATTACCATGAGGAGTGAGAAGGTAACACGCTTAGCCTGCTAATAGGAGTCAAATTTCTAGTCGTGTAGACATTTCTTTGTTAATAAAAGAAAGAGGTTGAGAGAAAAGTCTAGCAGATGCTTAGACATCTGTACAGACATAAGTTAGTTTTAGTTCATTTATTATGCACCCATACCCATCTTGTGGGCGGTAGTGGAAAGGGTTACAGAGGCACATAATGGGCTCAGGACTGAACCCCACAATTCATTTAGCTAAGCAAGTTACAATCTTGATGAGCTAGTTACAAAATTCAATATAAGTCGTCACATCAACAATGGGTTCGAGATCGACCTCAAATACAGGTTCTAAATTAAGCAACTGACATATGTGGAGAGCTAGTGTCACAATTTATATGTTTGTCCTGCACACCGCCCCCCATCCAGTGGGCAGCGGTGGATAGGTTACAATCACTCTGTTACTACCTACAGTTAGCAAACTGGGGATATTTGGCTAAAATTTCTGGTAGCAGATCATTTTGAATGAAATATTTACACATCGCTGGAACATTGGTTATAGAATTGTCTCTAAATTCACGTATCTTTTCGCACTCCATCACATAGTGACGGAGGGTGTGCGAATAATTTTGTTGACACAGTTTACATTTGGTCAGGTCTACATCGGCAGATAATGAGAATTCCCAGAGATACTTGTAACCGAGTCTAAGCCGAGCAGCAGTAACATCTAGAAGTCTGCTGATTTTATTGGATGATCCATAGATGTGTGGCTCCTCTTGCATGATAGTATGATGATAGATGGAATTACTGGTGTCAATTTCACTTTGCCTCAGATCTACAAGATCTTGTTGAAGTTCTCGGTGTACAGACATAAGGAATAGTATACTGACATACAAACAAGTAAACAATAATAATGCTCTAATTCACTGACAAAATTAGTTTATGATAATACCTGAGTGAGCAAGAGTCACTCAGACACAGCCAGATGGTTACAAGACGAAATAGGTTGAAGAAAAACGAAGAACTTCAACCATCTGGACACGCATATCGTTATTCATCCGAGCCGAGTTTGTTATGTAAGAGCATCTTACTTAGACCATGTTTAAAGGCTACGTTGTTGGTTCAGTGAATTTTTAGGGCGCTCGTTGGAGAATAGGAGGAGAGTTAGTTAAGAGACCATGTTGCGTTCTCTCGCTTTACCAAAACAAAGGATTTTCATTCCACTCTATCTCAGAAACTTTTCTCTTCATTCGACGACGCGTAAAGAGTTATGTTGTCAGTCTTTTAGCATTTACAAGCTTTACTAGTGGGTTTATCGGAACAATTATGAACAACATCAGTGGATAGAAATGCCAAAACATCTTTCTTCCTAACACATCGGAAAAGTCTTTACAACCAACTCTACTTATCATATTTATCACCAGGAGAGACTACCACTAATAAATGTAAATAAATATTTACTATTGACAGTTAATCGTTCGACCAACCATTAATCCGTTCGACCAACCATCTCCATCGTCTCTGAAAAATATAAATGAATTTTGTTTACCTCGTGTATTTCTTGCTGATATAAATTAATCTTCAATATATGTATATTATTGCATTTATATCTATGGAAGCGGGCTGGAGCCCCTTGACGGGGATGGATCCTTCCCTCGCTACACGCAGATTATATGCATCACACATCTTCACTTTCAAATCACAGTAACAAGGTTATCGCGAATAACCGAACTGAATTACGGCTCACCATAGCCCGTGCTACATGGACCTTCGTTCTGAGTAGCTAAATCTAACAACAACAATTCACTTTCACACCCGCTACTCAGTTCTTCACTATGGCAGACGTAATCGTTCAAGAGACGTCTCCCATCCTGTGCGTGCTCAACTTTGTCGGGGATGTTTTCGGTTAGGTTCTCTGCTAGTAATTGCTGATTGTTGCAACTGGCAAGTAAGTTTACAACCACACATATACAATATACAAGAGGGGATAGGGGAAGAGCACTTACAACCACTGTCGTTATAAAGCAATATTAACATGGATAGATTAGTAGGACATCTATCTTTTCTTTCCTCTGCACATTTCTCAGATACTCACTTATCCTCAAATTACTTATTCTGAAGTCTAATCTCAAATTACTGTCGGTAACTGTTCANATGGAGTCAGCCTCCACCACATCGCTTCCTAATGCATTCCATTTGTCAACCACTCTGACACTAAAAAAGTTCTTTCTAATATCTCTGTGGCTGATTTGGGCACTCGGTTTCCACTGTGTCCCCTAGTGCGTGTGCCCCTTGTGTTAAATAGCCTGTCTTTATCCACCCTGTCGATCCCCTTGAGAATCTTGAATGTGGTGGTCATGTCCCCCCCTAACTCTTCTGTCTTCCAACGAAGTGAGGTTTAATTCCCGTAGTCTCTCCTCGTAGCTCATACCTCTCAGCTCGGGTACTAGTCTGGTGGCAAACCTTTGAACTTTTCCAGTTTAGTCTTATGCTTGAATAGATATATACTGCATGCTGGAGCTGCATACTCCAGGATTGGTCTGACATATGTGGTATATAATGTGTGCTGGGATAATCGCGGTAGTGAAGAAGGCAGGTGTTCCTCTTGCCCTGAGCAGCACCAGCCAACTGAAGGAACATCTCACCTATACTATTCCTCCATCCCATCATCAACCATGAAAAACAACTGACAATGTAAATAAATTTGCGTTTTTTACCTTCTTCATATCCCCCCTATTAGTTATTAGTGCTCTCAGGAGGATGGGTATACATATATATAATATTATATAACAATAATATTATATATATATATAACACCAAGAACTCTTCTGCTGTGAAGGATTCGAACCTTAGAAAGCCAGATGCATCACACAAGCTGACATAACCGGTACACTAACCACTGCACCATGACAGATCATTAAAAGTGTTGAAAGACAGGAAGCACTTCCACAACCAATCAACCCCCCAACGACACTAGTCAATGACAAGAGAAGAGATGTTCAAAACCACTTCAATATACCTCATAAAACACCTCAATATACCTCATAAAAACACAACATAAGACAGACGGACGCCTTATACGACATGTCCAAACAGGCCATGATACATATCCCGACCAGCCGTAATACATGTCCAGACAACTGCACCTGCAGCACACACACACACACACACACACACACACACACACACACACACACACACACACACACACACACACACACACTGACTCACAAGGTGATGTGGAGAGGAGAGCTGCCAAGCAGGCCTCAGGAGCCCCTCAGAGGCTATGAAGACGCATTTAATCCGTACTCCGATATATTATTTATCCCCTTATCTATATAAATTATATATATATATATATATATATATATATATATATATATATATATATGTGTGTGTGTGTGTGTGTGTGTGTGTGTGTGTGTGTGTGTGTGTGTGTGTGTGTGTGTGTGTGTGTGTGTGTGTGTGTGTGTAAATCACTTAAATAAACACGTGATTAAGAATGTGAGTGTCAGATCACGGAGGAAAATTGAAACAGGAATTTCCTTAAGTACTTTCGTATATTAATACATCTTCAGAAGGAGTGATTTTTACAGGTCACAGGATTTTACAGATTTTACAGGTTTTGACCTGTAAAATCACTCTTTCTGAAGATGTATTAATATACGAAAATACTTAAAGAAATTCCCGTTTCAATTTTCCTCCGTGGTCTGACACTGTCATATTATAATTATATATATATATATATATATATATATATATATATATATATATATATATATATATATATATATATATATATATATTTATTTACATATATATGATCTCAAGTGCTGCAGGCGATGGGAATTTAGGTAAAAATGAAATAAAACTAAGGCACCGGTGGATTCCGTTAACAATGCGACGTATTAGGCCAGAGCGAAATGAAACGTGAACAGTTTGCCCTCCAGAGCGGTTATCTCTGTTCTTGGAAAAAAAAAAACTGCTTAGTTTTAACCTGTTGCAAAAGATGGCGACCCAGCCCACCCTCACCCGTCAAGAATGTACACGCATTTTCGACGAAACCTGTGCATCTCTCAGCAATGATGGCGGCTTTCTTGACATTGCTTTTGTAACAAATCATGAGCTATGAAGGGGGGGGGGGGAGGGTTGTGATGTTTCCGAGCACCTGCACTGTTTACTGGATGTCAACCAATCCCGCCATGATCAAAGGAAGATGTAGAGGTTTCGGTAATGCTTGCTGGGGGGAGGGGGTGTTCTGTGGCTTGTTGTAACTCATGAAATGACGAGTTCATATTTCAGGCTCCGTCTGTGTGTGCGTGCCTGTCTTTCTCCTGCAACCGTTGCATTGCAAGGTCTCTTATGCTCCACACATCTGACCTCTCCAGGAAGGCCACGCATCTGACCCCTCCAGGAAGGCCACGCATCTGACCTCTCCAGGAAGGCCACGCATCTGACCTCTCCAGGAAGGCCACGCATCTGACCTCTCCAGGAAGGCCACGCATCTGACCTCTCCAGGAAGGCCACGCATCTGACCTCTCCAGGAAGGCCACGCATCTGACCTCTCCAGGAAGGCCACGCATCTGACCTCTCCAGGAAGGCCACGCATCTGACCTCTCCAGGAAGGCCACGCATCTGACCTCTCCAGGAAGCCCACGCATCTGACCTCTCCAGGAAGCCCACGCATCTGACCTCTCCAGGAAGCCCACGCATCTGACCTCTCCAGGAAGCCCACACATCAGACCTCTCCAGGAAGGCCACACATCAGACCTCTCCTGGAAGCCCACACATCTGACCTCTCCTGGAAGGCCACACCCACCCTGGTATTCCTCCCACGGTGGGCGCCGCCCGCCCCTACGTCGCCTGAAATCCCAGTCAAAATCCCACCTTAGTCAAGCGGGATATCCTCCCGCTCCCATACATCCCTCCCAGGGTGGCATATCATGGGCGGGGCCTACACTATGACGTCACTATCCACAGCTCTGACGTCACGTGGGGCCCGGGAGTAAGCATGGAACTACCTCTGAATGTTTCAAGAAGGCAGCGACACGGTAACGACCGTGAACTAACCAGTAAGTAGTTCACGGGAACAACAGACCAGGAAACAATGCTTGGCAGTAGTTCAGCGTGACACTTGATAACGGAAAACAAGCGTGTACTTGTATAACAAACGTTATACTTGGGATGAAGAGTGACGTCTCCACGTGGTGCCTAGGAAAGAAAACAACAACAGTGTTTAGCCTCAGATACTAAGCAACACGAGGCGTTTTAGCCTCTCAACTAATGCGTCTCATTTTGTACGTTACGGTCCCCCCAACGTACAAATTACATGGCACTTTGAAAAGTAGCGGTTATCTATCTATATATCTATCCACTGTAGATATCTATCCACGTCTATATCCACGTCCATCTATCCACGTCTATATCCACGTCCATCTATCCACGTCCATCTATGCCTCGGGAGGTTAGGTTAGGTGGGTGGGTTGGGGGTCGTACGTTTCTGGTTAGGTTAGTTCGGTGTATTTGGTACGTTGTGGCGTACAAAATCTGGGAGGAAAAATATATATATTAAAATAAATGAAGGCCCGGGAGCAAGCATAACGAAACTAATCTATGACGTCGGAGCGAAGGCCCGGGAGCAAGCATAAGGTTCACAACTCGTGACGTCACAGCGAAGGCCCGGGAGCAAGCATAAGGTTCACAACTCGTGACGTCACAGCGAAGGCCCGGGAGCAAGCATAAGGTTCACAACACGTGACGTCACAGCGAAGGCCCGGGAGCAAGCATAAGGTTCACAACTAGTGACGTCACAGCGAAGGCCCGGGAGCAAGCATAAGGCTCACAACTCGTGACGTCACAGCGAAGGCCCGGGAGCAAGCATAAGGTTCACAACACGTGACGTCACAGCGAAGGCCCGGGAGCAAGCATAAGGCTCACAACTCGTGACGTCACAGCGAAGGCCCGGGAGCAAGCATAACGGGAGAGGTCTCAGAAGGGGCTCCAAAAATAGCTGATTAGTTGTAAATAGTGGTGAAAGAGGCAAGGCTGAGCCACACAACACCAGCCCATACCCACCCCATACACACAGTGGGGGGGGGGGGGAGGTCATTACTGCAAAAGAGAGTAGGGACATGATTACCGCATACAAAGTTTCAAAGGGGAATTCAACCTTAGAACATAACTTTACGACCTCTTATGTTCTAAGGGGAACTTTAGACAAAACATTGTTGAATGCTAGGAACCACAGAACCACTGGGCACAGATGGAACTATAGAAACAAATGAGTCAGATGTTTAGAACCAACTTTTCCACGGTAGAGCTGTCAACAAGTTAGAGACAATTCCTTGAAGCCAACTCGATCATTTTTAAATCTAAATACAAGAAAAACTTGGTAATTGAATCATTGAATTAATCAAAGAAGGTTCTGAAGGCCGAATTATCAGCTTAGCTCATTTCCTGCAAGCGGATGTAGGTGCGCGCGCGCGCGCACACACACACACACACACACACACACACCACACACACACACACACACACACACACACACACACACACAGTTTATCTTCATAACCAAAACGAGACCATATCTTACCTGTGAAAATAAACATGATGTACAAATTAACCAGAAAAACAACGCAAGACGACGGCAAAACACTACAGCAAGATCTGGACCGCCTTCAGGAGTGGTCCGGAAGATGGTTTCTCGAGTTCAACCCCAGCAAGTGCAAAGTTACGAAGCAGTGGCAAGAAAGGGGGAGGGTGGAGGAGGAGGACAGGAGGTTAGAAACAACCTGTAACCAGGGAGAGCACGGAGCTTCATGATCTGTCTAGGGTGCCAAGCTTGCTGACAGACCATGACTTTGAAAGTGGACCCTAGAACCTCTCCCTCGAGGCCCCAGAACTCTCCCCCTCGAGGCCCCCAGAACTCTCCCCCTCGAAGCCCCCAAGAACTCTCCCCCTCGAGGCCCCTACAACTTTCCCCCTCGAGGACCCCAGAACTCTCTCCCTCCAGGCCCCCAGAACTCTGGATACAGTTGACGCTGAGGAGAGTGTGTGGGGGGAAGGGGGGTGGAACCCGTCCATTGACGGGGTGGAGGGGACGATACATAACATACAGTGAACACCCCCCCCCCTCCTGTAGTTTCCATTCCTATCCCAGCGCGGAACAGGTAAAGGCGTCTATCCCAGCCAAATGACTATTTATTTGTACGCTGAAGAGCACAACCAGCAAATTGAGACGGATTAGTTGGGAGGGCTTGTCTTAGTCTCATCGCTGGCAGCCGTGTGGCAGCAACAGGTGACTTGGTCATTAACCTGTTGTCCTGCTTATACTTGTTATGTGGTCTATAAACACGACGCCTCGCTAACCACAACATATCCAACACGACGCCTCGCTAACCACAACATATCCAACACGACGCCTCGCTAAACACAACATATCCAACACGACGCCTCGCTAACCACAACATATCCAACACGACGCCTCGCTAACCACAACATATCCAACACGACGCCTCGCTAACCACAACATATCCAACACGACGCCTCGCTAACCACAACATATCCAACACGACGCCTCGCTAACCACAACATATCCAACATGACGCCTCGCTAACCACAACATATCCAACACGACGCCTCGCTAACCACAACATATCTAACACGACGCCTCGCTAACCACAACAT
>WNGS01165523.1:37956603-37971408 GCA_020271785.1 Procambarus virginalis | reverse complement strand
TATAAGCATCGCAATTAATATTTTCGGAATAGAAAATTCCAATCTGTTTCCCCGAGTTTAAATGTGATTAAAAATGAGGTTACTAATTACCGTCAATATTCGAATGGGGCTTCATTTTATAATTAAAACCCAAGTTTCATGGTAATTACTGGAATGTACAGTGTATCTGGTGAATGTGTTTTATTAGCTGTAATTTCCTTGATTAACATGCTCAGATACATATATTGGATGCCCTTCTCAACAATCGACTAGTGTTCAGCAATTTGAACCCTTTGAGTATTCTTCTAACTTCAGTTGAATCCATGTCTGGAATCTGCTTACCAACTTTCTTCATAATTTAATTCCATATATTATTAACTTTAGCACAACAGTCCTTCATTCTAATATTACTGGCACTGAACTTTTTTTTTATCTATTTCCACTTGTGTCTCACTATAATGAAGTTAAATTTTTAAATTCGGATTTCTCTGTCCTTTGAACTCTCCGTTAATAGTAATTTTTGTCTTCCTAGTTTATTCTCTATAACAGTTATGCAAAACTGTGTTCTTCTAGTGTTTACTCATGTAGATGCTGTTGGATTAGTCAGATGGCGACTCTCTAGATATTTATCCACCTGGGATTTGTGTTTGACGAGATATGGATCTCTACCAGATATGTATGTGCACTCACCTAACTGTGCTTGCATATTCGAGCGCGGGTTTTAAGCCCTTATTTCGAAGCTTCAGTGGTTAAATACAATGATTCGATTCTCTCGACTTTCTTGTCACATGTATTTGTACAAGTGTGCATTGAATTACCTTCAACTACTTCGTTTAAATCATAAATTGTTTCGGCAATCTAAGATATTCTGTATTCATGTGTGTCTCTAGTTTCCTTAATATATTCTTGTTTTGTTGATGCACTCTTCAATATGACAGATTTGTTACCTAGTATGACGTAATTACGTACTCGGTCCATTTCTTAAGTCGTTCCCAATCACTCATCAGCTTAGTAACGAGACTTCTTGCATATTTTGGGACGTTTTCTGTTTCTTTAAAGAACGGGGTTTACGAAGGAAGTATATATCAATAAAAAGTTTACCTAATGAACAGATAGAATATCTAACCCGCAATATTATGTTATATATATATATATATATATATATATATATATATATATATATATATATATATATATATATATAATGTATGTATATATATATATATAATATATATATATATATATACGTATATTATATATATATATATATATATATATATATATATATATATTATAATATATATATATATATATATATATATATATATATATAGTGGGGTACCACCTCTAGTGCAATTGTAGGAACCCACAGCCTCAAAGAACGGAACACAGAACATTCAGAAAAAACTTGCCATTTAACTCTGAATACTCATGAGTGTTCACTTCTCCTACCACCCTCTTTTTTGTTTATGTTGTACACTTTATTATACAAGGTTTTATATATATATATATATATATATATATATATATATATATATATATATATATATATATATATATATATATATATATATATATATATATTATATATATATATATATATATATATATATATATATATATATATGCAAACAAGCCTGAATGGTCCCCAGGACTAGATACAACTGAAAACTCACACCCCAGAAGTGACTCGAACCCATACTCCCAGGAGCAACGCAACTGGAATGTACAGGGACGCCTTAAACCACTTGACCATCACGACCGGACATAAGGAAGTGATAGCCGGAGCTATATGAACCACTTCCCCGCCGGCACCCGGATGGTAATCTTGGGCATAGCATTTTATCAAATCACCTCATTTTTTGGGGCAACACGTGAGGAACACAAATGCAAACAATATTCTAAGGAAACTACTCCAAGCTTGTACTAAAGAGGCGCCCTTCTTGAGCACGGATGGACACATGTATAAGCAAGTAGATGGGGTCGCCATGGGTTCTCCGCTAGGTGTCCTGTTTGCGAACTTCTACATGGGTACCATCGAGCAAAAGGTCGTAGTCAATATGAACTTAAAACCGGCCATATACTGCAGGTATGTTGACGACATTTTTACACAGGTACCCGATGTCAGACATCTGCAAGTGCTGAAGAAAGCATTTGAGCAGAATTCCGTGTTGCGTTTCACTTACGAGATGGAGAAGGATGGGAAACTACCCTTTCTAGATGTAACAGTCATGGAAAGGAGCGGAGGTTTCCACACTGCAGTCTACACTAAGGAAACAAACATAGGAATGCGCCTCAATGCCAACAGTGACTGCCCAGACAGGTACAAGAGGAGTGTTGATAACGCTTATGTCGATCGTGCTCTCAGCCACAGCACAGGATGGAAGCAAGTAGATGAAGAACTCTGTAGGATAAGGAAGGTCTTAGTCAACAACGGCTTCTCCAATGGTTTCGTTGAAGACATCATAAGAAGGAAGGTGAAACGCCATGCAACCTCTGAAGAGACAACTAACACAACACCTGTACCCCCTATTAGACTATTTTACAGGAACTTCTTTTCCACAGCCCATAAAACGGAGGAAAGGGTCCTGAAAGATATTGTTAATAGAAACGTTATCTCTACAGACAAAAATCAGAAGATACAATTGACGATTTACTATTAAACCAGGAAAACTGCCAACCTATTCATGAGAAACTCTCCAGACACAAAGCAGAACGCTTTGAAAGAGACCAATGACGTCTGTGCCTTCAAATGCCCACTTGGGGACTGTAAGCCCCAAAGAACTCAGTATATAGGCAAAACAACAACATCTCTTTCCAGGCGATTAACGATGCATAAGCAACAGGGCTCTGTCAAGGAACATATAATCTCTTCCCACAACCAGACCATCACCAGAGAAGTCCTAACAAAAAACACGTAAATCATCGATAGATACAACGATAGCAGGCGGCTAGATATCTGCGAGGCACTACACATTAAGAAGTCAACACCAGCAATCAACAGCCAATTAACGCACAATTATATTCTAATCACTTCAAGACTCCGCTCCAATATAGAAGCATCAAGAAATATGGGCCAATAGGCCTTCTGCAGTTACAGATCTATTCTTCCCTTTAGCTTATACCCATTGTTTCGTGTTCTGTGTTGTGTTGAAAGTTTGTTTTCACCTCATCCCAAACCATTGTACCATGTCACCTCTCCCAAATGCAGGTATAAAAAAGAAAAGCTGTTTAAACTCTGTTCAGTTATAGTTGTTGTGTGTGTGTAAACTAAAGTCTTTGAAAACGTAATAAGTTTTACGAAACGCGCTCAAGTGTCGCGTCAGACTAGAAATAAAAATGAACTTTGGAGAATTGATTTTTCAGTTACCATCAACAGTGAAAAAGAATATAAGAAATATTGAGAAAATTCGTGTTAGAATTATTAATCTTACTTTTTCGGTCATATTTAATAATATATGTCTACAGGAAAGACTGCTACCAAAATATACTAATATATATGTATATATATATATATATATATATATATATATATATATATATATATATATATATATATATATATATATATATATATATATGGCATATGATTAATTTACAAGGTTTACAAAGTTTAGACATGAATTAATATACAGATTGAGAGATATTTAGCAAGATAAATATATCAATAAATAGTACATAAATTTCGAGATAGAAATTTAAGTAACAAAATAGATATGTCTAGCTGAACATTTATTCACAAATCAGATTTGAGAGACAGATGCTAAGACACGAACATATAAATTATTATATTGCTAAGGAATATCTAAGAGTTCTCTCTGATCTCTTCCGAGAAAATATGCTGATAACGTTTGCCACTGTCATTTATTTTACCATCCTAACAGTTCAATAGTTCCCTCTTCCACTGAAGAAATTAACATCTTACATATTCTCTTTTCTCTCAATTCTAATTTTCATGTTTTCACAGTTTCAGACAATTCTTTTTCTGACTAATTTTATAGCAACATTTGTTAGGAGTATGGGCGAAACGGTATGTCTCCTCAGATCCTGAGAGAGAGCAAATGGTCACCTCCCATTATCAATTCTGTTTGTTTTCAAACATCTACTTCTTCCTCCTCCTCTCTTTCTCTCTCTCTCTCTCTCTCTCTCTCTCTCTCTCTCTCTCTCTCTCTCTCTCTCTCTCTCTCTCTCTCCTTTCTAAAGGTTTTATACATGGGGCGCTTGTAAGTGCAGTGAAGTCACAGCTGAGAGCTGAAAGGTTTTGTCCTCATTTCTTCCGGCAGAACATAAGTGTTTGAATAACGTTTCCGTTCACCTGGTACCTCTCTTCACGTAGCAGTATATTAATACCTGGAAGTTAGTCAAATGTTGTGGGTTGCATCCTGGAAAAGGTCAGTAACTGGGAACCATACATTTTGCAAATGATCTCGCATGAGAGCTAGACTTATTGGTATTGACCAGGCTTACAAAGGCTAGTTAAAGAGGGCAATGTTAAAGTGTGGTTGTTTTTATGGACTTGTCAGTACCCATAAGTCTAAATGGATCCGTTATTAGGTACAATCTTGCCTTATATCAATTTTCGGAACATGGTAAACAAGTTAAATATTGCTGCAATCGCCCCATAATGTAAATTTTTAGGTTTTTAAGGAGTTGTGCTTGTAAGTACTCGAGAATATTATTCAAATGGAAATATTTAGAATGTTTTCCAGGTCCGGAAGGTAATTAACAGGTGAAAGCCAGTATGACATCATAGCACCTGGACAGCACAAGGAAAGAAGCTGAGATTTGAAGACGTAGTGATGAAAGCCACTTAAATCAATGGGAATCATAACTCTATCCACAATTGAAAATTATCGGCTCGTCATTAAACTTCAATGAAAGAGAAAGATGCGTTTCAATCATCTATGATTTCCTTTGTGTTTTCACTCATTCTTAAGAGGCAGAAACCGGTCAGCAAAAGCAGCTTACTTCAGACGGGCACTCTGCATTGTGCTGTGGCTGGTCTCAAAATGCTAAGTATAAATACGATGAGCAATAGGCGAAAAAGGTGCTCCGGAGCACCCAGCCCATTGTTGGCATTTTGCAGCCAGTCGCGGTTTATGAGCAAAAGAAAGGTGAATACCAAAAGGGAAGACCAATTTCAAGGGAGAAGAAGGCGAGAGAGGGACGGCTGTGACTGATGAGGGAGTTTCCAAACAGAACTCATTACTGGAGAATCGAGGGCTAAAAGACTCGTAGCATCCAATGCACATGAAGAAAACGCCAAAGTCGCTCTTCCGTCGGGATGCTGAAAGGGTAAATTGTTTGACGAGCCAGGTAAAAGCGGCCTCTAGTTACAGCTGGGGCTAGACAATGCTGTAACACGTGGCAATGGTTGGGGTGCAATAACGACTATTTGAGCCGGCTTCTGGGTCTCTGTGGTCGTTTTAAAAACGATTTGACGATACTATAGGTGTGATAAGCGAGTGAATAGATATTGGGTGAGAAGGAAGGTACGTGGGTGGTGTCAGAAAGGTGAGTCCAGGAGCTATGTATGTCGCGACCATGCTGCTGATAGTCACTTCTTGCTTGGTTAGGCAAGCTATTATTAGGCAAGATTACGTTATGTGAGGTTAGAGTAAGGTTAAGTTAGACCATGTGAGGTACCTTACTTTACCTAGAGGTTACCTTGAGGTGCTTTCAGGGCTTCCGGGGCAGGTATCCTTTGGAGGTTTATAAGTGTCTCTTGAACACTGTGAGGGGTCAGCCAGTTATGCCCCTTGTGTTTAGGATGCAGGCTTTGAACCAAAGTCGTAGATCGATACAAACAGCTGACTGCTCTTCACTCCTGCCTGCAGTATACGTAGCAGGCTCCATCCCTCCTCCAGAGAGACCCAATAGACTTGTTACGTGGTATCGCTCGTCATTCAAGTGTTACAGTCAATGTGATTCACGAGACATGTGCAGGAACAGGTAATTGTTGCAACAATTGTATTAATAAATCTCAGAATAAATTATTAAGATTTTTTTTATTCTTTTAGCAGGAAATACAAATAAATGTTTTAACCACTGACAGCATGATGTAACGTGGAGTGCTATGAGAGAACGTGGTCAAGAAGCATCAAAATCTAGATATAAATCCATTAATGTACAGACGAATCTTCACTCAAGTGTTATGTAACTTGATATGTCCTTTGCTAAAATTATAGAGACTTTATTTACATACTGAAATCAAAATGTACGAAACAACTAGATCTCAAGAAAGTGTTCAGGCAATACCGTATATCATACGGTGAAGGTAGTTTTATATCTGAAATATTTAGTGAAATTTCTTATGTGTAAAAGAAAGAAGGGCATAAGATCCACGGAGCTCAAGAGAAATGCATTAATTCCTGTATAGAACGACGGTCTCGCCTCATGCAGGTCGGTGTTCAATCCCCGACCGTCTAAGTTGTTGTGCATCGTTCCTTTCCCCCTTTTCCATCCCAAATCCTTATCCTGACCCCTTCCAAGTGCAATATAATTGTAATAGCTTGGCGCTTTCCCTCTGATAGTGCCCCTTTCCTCTTGAATAGAAAGAGAGAGAGGAAGAGAGAAAAGAAAGCCCTCGCCAGCAGTGGGGAAACAGAGACTTAATCCAAGTTATGTCCGTCACCCCGGCGTGTTAAGCTGGTCCCTTGGATGCTCTCCAAATTGATGCCGCTCCACAATCCCAGCGTCCTGTACGTTATACAGCGTCCTGTACGTTATACAGCGTCCTGTACGTTATACAGCGTCCTGTACGTTATACAGCGTCCTGTACGTTATACAGCGTCCCGTACGTTATACAGTGTCCTGTACGTTATACAGCGTCCGGTACGTTATACAGCGTCCTGTACGTTATACAGCGCCCTGTACGTTATACAGCGTCCTGTACGTTATACCGCGTCCTGTACGTTACCCAGCGTCCTGTACGTTATACAGCGTCCTGTACGTTATACAGCGTCCTGTACGTTATACCGCGTCCTGTACGTTACCCAGCGTCCTGTACGTTATACAGCGTCCTGTACGTTATACAGCGTCCTGTACGTGATACAGCGTCCTGTACGTTATACAGCGTCCTGCACGTTATACAGCGTCCTGTACGTTATACAGCGTCCTGTACGTTATACAGCGTCCTGTACGTTATACAGCGTCCTGTACGTTATACAGCGTCCTGTACGTTATACAGCGTCCTGTACGTTACACAGCGTCCTGTACGTTATACAGAGTCCTGTACGTTATACAGCGTCCTGTACCTTATACAGCGTCCTGTACGTTATACAGCGTCCTGTACGTTTTCAGCGTCCTGTACGTTATACAGCGTCCTGTACGTTATACAGCGTCCTGTACGTTACACAGCGTCCTGTACGTTACACAGCGTCCTGTACGTTATACAGCGTCCTGTACGTTATACAGCGTCCTGTACGTTATACAGCGTCCTGTACGTTATACAGCGTCCTGTACGTTACACAGCGTCCTGTACGTTACACAGCGTCCTGTACGTTACACAGCGTCCTGTACGTTATACAGCGTCCTGTACGTTATACAGCGTCCTGTACGTTATACAGCGTCCTGTACGTTACACAGCGTCCTGTACGTTATATAGCGTCCTGTACGTTATACAGCGTCCTGTACGTTATACAGCGTCCTGTACGTTACACAGCGTCCTGTACGTTATATAGCGTCCTGTACGTTATACAGCGTCCTGTACGTTTTCAGCGTCCTGTACGTTTTCAGCGTCCTGTACGTTATACAGCGTCCTGTACGTTACACAGCGTCCTGTACGTTATATAGCGTCCTGTACGTTATACAGCGTCCTGTACGTTATACAGCGTCCTGTACGTTATACAGCGTCCTGTACGTTACCCAGCGTCCTGTACGTTATACAGCGTCCTGTACGTTATGTAGCGTCCTGTACGTTATACAGCGTCCTGTACGTTATACAGCGTCCTGTACGTTATACAGGGTCCTGTACGTTACCCAGCGTCCTGTACGTTATACAGCGTCCTGTACGTTATACAGCGTCCTGTACGTTATACAGCGTCCTGTACGTTACCCAGCGTCCTGTACGTTATACAGCGTCCTGTACGTTATATAGCGTCCTGTACGTTATACAGCGTCCTGTACGTTATACAGCGTCCTGTACGTTATATAGCGTCCTGTACGTTATACAGCGTCCTGTACGTTATACAGGGTCCTGTACGTTATACAGCGTCCTGTACGTTATACAGCGTCCTGTACGTTATACAGCGTCCTGTACGTTACCCAGCGTCCTGTACGTTATACAGCGTCCTGTACGTTACCCAGCGTCCTGTACGTTATACAGCGTCCTGTACGTTATACAGCGTCCTGTACGTTATACAGGGCCCTGTACGTTACCCAGCGTCCTGTACGTTATACAGCGTCCTGTACGTTATACAGCGTCCTGTACGTTATACAGCGTCCTGTACGTTATACAGCGTCCTGTACGTTACCCAGCGTCCTGTACGTTATACAGCGTCCTGTACGTTATACAGCGTCATGTACGTTGCATAGCGTCCTGTACGTTATATAGCGTCATGTACGTTATACAGCGTCCTGTACGTTATACAGGGTCCTGTACGTTATACAGCGTCCTGTACGTTATACAGGGTCCTGCATGTTACACACCGGACGTCCTGTACGTTACACAGCGTCCTGTACGTTATATAGCGTCCTGTACGTTATACAGCGTCCTGTACGTTATACAGCGTCCTGTACGATATACAGGGTCCTGTACGTTACCCAGCGTCCTGTACGTTATACAGCGTCCTGTACGTTATACAGCGTCCTGTACGTTATACAGCGTCCTGTACGTTATACAGCGTCCTGTACGTTACCCAGCGTCCTGTACGTTATACAGCGTCCTGTATGTTATACAGCGTCATGTACGTTGCATAGCGTCCTGTACGTTATTTAGCGTCCTGTACGTTATACAGCGTCCTGTACGTTATACAGGGTCCTGTACGTTATACAGCGTCCTGTACGTTATACAGGGTCCTGCATGTTACACACCGGACGTCCTGTACGTTACACAGCGTCCTGTACGATATATAGCGTCCTGTACGTTATACAGCGTCCTGTACGTTATACAGCGTCCTGTACGTTTTCAGCGTCCTGTACGTTACACAGCGTCCTGTACGTTACACAGCGTCCTGTACGTTTTACAGCGGACGTCCTGTACGTTATACAGCGTCCTGTACGTTATGCAGTGTCCTGTACGTTACACAGCGTCCTGTACGTTACACAGCGTCATGTACGTTACACAGCGTTCTGTACGTTATACAGCGGACGTCCTGTACGTTATACAGCGTCCTGTACGTTATGCAGCGTCCTGTACGTTATACAGCGGACGTCCTGTACGTTATACAGCGTCCTGTACGTTATACAGCGTCCTGTACGTTATGCAGCGTCCTGTACGTTATACAGCGGACGTCCTGTACGTTATACAGCGTCCTGTACGTTATGCAGCGTCCTGTACGTTATACAGCGTCCTGGACGTTATACAGCGTCCTGTACGTTATACAGCGTCCTGTACGTTATACAGCGTCCTGGACGTTATACAGCGTCCTGTACGTTATGCAGCGTCCTGTACGTTATACAGCGTCCTGGACGTTATACAGCGTCCTGTACGTTATGCAGCGTCCTGTACGTTATACAGCGTCCTGGACGTTATACAGCGTCCTGTACGTTATGCAGCGTCCTGTACGTTATACAGCGTCCTGGACGTTATACAGCGTCCTGTACGTTATACAGCGTCCCTTATATTCTCCAGGCATTCCGTACATTCTCCGAGCATCTCGTATTTTATCTTGGCGTTGGCGTTCCGGCGTGCTAATAAATCTTGCAGAGCCTCGACCCCCTCCAGCCATATATTTACTTTAATATAGAAGAGCGGACGAATTATTACATAGTGGCAGCTTTTTCAAACGCTGTGAACCTGGTCTGAACGTGGACGATCTAGAGCCATGAAAAGACGTCCCTTTTGGTAAAGTGTATACTGGCATTCAGTTAATAAGAGCTTAATAGTCCTAAGATGATATCTGATTCCCTGCAAATAGTCGCTAGGGGAAGTATATGACCAGTTATAAAGCAGGAGGTATTTGCAGGATTTTGTATTTCCAAAAGCATGGGAATCTTTAATAACCGCCCTAACCAATCGATGGCGATGCTGATTAGTTCTATAAAACAAAAATCAGTTCGTTTGCCTTTTTTAAAAAAGTCCCATTATATGTTGGTTAGTGTCCTTATTATACATATTTATAAATGATTATTGTATGTGTATACGCTCTAATGTAACAGGAAGGAATACTCACATGTATATGATCATTGACATTAACAAAACTATTTTGACAGTGGTAGTAATGGTCAACAAAATTCTATTTGCTACAAAGATTTTGGTTCCATAGTAACATTACTATCAAACACAGTTCGGGAACCAACTCGGATTCACCTGACTTTATACTCAAAACACAGCTAATAGAGAGCAGTGACAACCATTCATTAATACGTCAAACGTCCAGCTAAGGTTATCCCTAGCGTCCCAAATGGTTCATTCTCTACTGTATTATATACTGTTCCATAAATGGACCTAAACTTCTTTATGCTGATCTTTGACGATGATGCAACATTGATTGAAAACTACTGCAAACAATTACCGGAAGAATTAGCCAGCTACAATATGGGACCAATAATTTTGTTCTGTATACCCCCAAGAGGAAACACGCTTTGTATCGCAAGGAGAAACGATAAGCACCCGTAAGGAGAAATACGATACTCACCACCAGGACGAGATGCGGTAACCTCTCATTCTCGGTAAAAGAAAAAAAATATACTTCGAGTGTAAATCACAGCAACTAACACAGAAACTCAACAAAATTCACATTATCTAATGTTGGATGAAAGATTTGACAATTATTAGGTATCTGTTCATAAGGACAAATACAAGGTTCTAGCATGCATAGACATTTTTATATCAACTATTAATTTCTCTTTATCCATTTACCAACACTCATTTTAAATATATCTCCCTAACCTACATAAACCCACACCGTCAAACTGCTAGTTGTTCCATTTTCCACATACACACTACCACTGCTCACTCCTTCTACATCTTTTTTTTTTTTTTTTTTTTTTTTTTGAGATATATACAAGAGTTGTTACATTCTTGTACAGCCACTAGTACGCGTAGCGTTTCGGGCAGGTCCCTGGAATACGATCCCCGCCGCGAAGAATCGTTTTTTCATCCAAGTACACATTTTACTGTTGCGTTAAACAGAGGCTACAGTTAAGGAATGCGCCCAGTAAATCCTCCCGGCCAGGATACGAACCCATGACATAGCGCTCGCGGAACGCCAGGCGAGTGTCTTACCACTACACCACGGAGACTGCTGAACATCTTCTTGGACACAGAAGCAAATAAACTTCCCATCTTCTTCCTCACTCTATGCACACACACATCAGCTTACTTCCTGCTCCCTCTTTCCTATTTTTCTCCCATCGAGGACGCTCCGCTTCCTCAATGGCTTCCTTCTAATTCTTGCTGATAATTAATGCTGACACAGGAAACGGAAGCACCAGTACTGCTATGTGAAGTAATGAATATTCTGACTCTAAAACACAAAGACTGCCTGGGAATAATGAGGAAGAAGCATCAACAGTTGAATATTTCTTGGACGGAGAGATTGACAGACACAGAGATAACAAGCATGTCATTTTAATGATATTGAAGACTTTAAAGGGAATTGATCTAGTAGACGGACACGGGATATTTAAACCTAGAGCAGAGGAACGAGAGCATGTAGAAAATGTCAAGAAGATAAAGAGCTTGTAGATTCAAACGCAATACCCAATGTTATATTAAAAATGATAAGAAAAACAAGTAAATACAGGAAGTGCATTCAATTTCTAGTTGTAGGAAGATTGGGATCAAAAGCAGACACTCGACCCTAATTGGAAACTTTGGTAAATTCATTTAAGTGAATAAGTACATACAAACACACACACATACACACACACACGCACACACGCACACACATACGCACACACGTACAAAACCGCGAAAGTTTGGTGAATATGCAAATTGTTTTCATATTTTCATTCAGGGAAGGAAAATAGAGTCAAAAGGTGAAATATTTTTTTAACGAGAGTTATGACGACGAGTTATTTTGGTAGCAATCATTGAGGACTTTGCAGATGTGTCCTATCTTTCAAAATTTTGGATATCTATCTCTGTCTCTGTCTCTCTCTCTCTCTCTCTCTCTCTCTCCTTGAATCTTCTTATCTCTCTCTCTCTCTGTATTTCTTTCATTGTATATATCTCTTTATCTCTCTCTCAATAGAGTTTTACACTCGCAGTTAAAACCAAACTTTCTACTTGAATTTTTCCCCATTTCTTTGTGAGAGGACACAACAATTGAGTGAAGCTAATGAGGGCTTTTATATGCAAGGCAGAAATAAATGAAAATTCAATCAGAGATAAAGTCATGAAAAACTACTGTCATGCTCTGTGTTATTTAAGGGAAACTATGGCCATTCACAGGTTCAGCGAAATTGAACCCATCATGCAGTGGAAAATTAAATTTCCATCAGGATAATTATACATGGTCCTTTTTAATTCAAATTATTTCATGTTCAATTATCATGGTTCAAACTAATTTAGTTGAAAATCAAATCTGAACCACAATATCAATGCTTTCTATATTTCATCACAGGAAATTTCGGTGATAAATTGACTAACACCAGAAAAATAGTGAACCTTGGTTACAGCTAAACCATCGTGGTGCTTCAGTCAAGGTGACCACCAGTCCTAATTACCCACAGTCATAATGTGAGACTGTATCATTAAATTAATATGCAACGAGCCTGAAAGGACTCCAGGCATATATGCAGCTGATAACTCACACCCTAGATGAGTGAGACTGAATCCCATACTGCCAGAGTAGCATTCAGCAGTCTACGCGTACAGACACCTTAATACCACTCGACGCAGGGGCGAGGAGCCCAACGAAGTCGGACGTAGGGAGTCGATGCAGAGACAGAGGGCTGGGGAAGAGGCAGAGGGCAGTGGGAGAGGGCCCACTCATCACAACCCCGGCAGCCCGGGAAACAGACAACCGGCGGCAGGGGAGCAGGCACCACCCACCAGCACATCAGCAAGGGACTGCACGGAAGCAACCGGCCGCTGGATGCACCTCCGCAACCACCGAATGGAGAATACCCGAGGCAGGCGCCCCCAGGTCCACAGAGCACACCGTGAATGGTAGTCAGACTTATCAGGGCCAGACCAGCGGGCCAGAGGGCACACACCGCCGTAACACTGCCGCAGGAATGACCCACACCAGAGGCACCAGAGATCACGAGCGAGTAGGCTGACGAGGAAGCTCTACGTCCATCCAAGTTAGGGGAAGTCACCGTTAAAAAAGAAACGAGGGAGCGCCTCAGCACGAGAGAGCGTCACAGCACGGCCTCGTCACAGGCCCGCAGCACCAACACCGGTAAAATGTCCGTATAGACCCGATAAAAGACCCGGAAGCGAGCAGCCACGACTACACATAGTCTGGACGGAAGCAGGACGAAGTAACTACCTGCATAACAAGCGTACGATGCCGGAGTACGTAGCCCGCGTCAGCCGGCCCCGCACTCAGTGCTTGAAGCGGTGGAAAGCACTACCAGCACACATGTTCTTCATTTGTCAACATACAGCTCGCCCTCGAGCTCGTCTGACGGGGTGAAAGCCACCAGGCACAACCATGCACCGGTCACATATGCGGAAAGGCCCCCAGGGGACGGCCGAAACGTCTACAGTACACAGCCGAGGTAGAGATTTGGACCGTGGCGGCCGTCCCTAGCGCGCCACAAACATCCCGGTACAACAGGACTCGAGGCGGAAGGAGCACCGCCACCCGAGTAGGAGAGAGAGATTTCCAGCCCTAACAACATCCTGAATGATATCACTTTAGAGCATACATCGATGCCTGGCAATTACCCTGCTAGCAGCCAGTACTACAGCACCCAGAAAAGTACGGCGCACGTCCGACGTCACACGCCCGCTGACAGCGGGAGACACACCCACAACCATGTACCTCGCCTAGCCGGGTGCCCGTGCTCGGCCGGCGCGGCTCACCACCGTCATCCACAACCAGATGTAGTCACGATATCACTCAGAAAAAAACATAGTTGATAATAATAGGCTCCCAGCACACGTTCACAAGAGTCGTTCAGGTCTTTCTAATTTGCTGCCATTTGAGTAGTAATCGAGAAAGAGGACAACAATAATTAACCGATCGAAGGAATAAGCTTCATTATTTTGGTCGACGGATTAATAATTGGATTCAAATATCCTTGGAAAATACAAAGGAACCTTTCCTATGAAGACAGATTGAAGTGTCTCAATATACACTCACTGGAGAGTCGCCCGACAAGGGCGTGATATAATCGAAGTTTTCAATTGGGTTAGGGACATAAACAAGGGCTGAATAGACAGCCCCTGTCGCTGTCATAACACAAAGTTACAGCCCCGCTCCTGTGCCAGGTAAGTCCACTACGGGCTCACCATACCCCGTGCTACTTGCAACTTTTTTGTTCCAAGAAGCTAAATCTAAAATAACAACAACAACAGTCGGAAGACCTCATAACGGGTAACCATAGGTCGAAACTGTAGAAATGAATTTTTAAATAAATATCGAAAAGAATTAAGATTTGGGGAACTATGTGGATGAGTCGAATGGGCTTCCAGCAAGATCTATCAAGTCAAACCATTTAATAGTTTTCAAGAATAGATTATTGGATCAAAGGTGAGATGGGGTT
>WNGS01165523.1:37935397-37955603 GCA_020271785.1 Procambarus virginalis | reverse complement strand
GAGACGCGGGATAATGGTGATAATGGCCATGGAGACAACAGGTAATGAACATAATAGGAGCTCAGGGGAACAGATCACTATGGGACACTGTCTTAAAGGAGTAAGGAATTACTTCAGGTCTTCACTTAGGGGTCTCTCAAAAGATATGTAACTACGTTATGGTAGTACTGAAGACTGAATATGAACCTTAATGATATAAAATCATTAGAGATAATTCTTAATTAAGACTTTATGTTAATTCTTGCCATTTACAACATCTTTGAATGTCAACTATTACAAGGAATGAGAAAATAAAGGTCAAATTTATAACAAATGAATCAGAATTTCCCAGACACGCGAGATGATATATAGTGGAAGAGAGTATGATAGACTAACTCGCCTCCAGGAGCAGGAATCTGAATATATTTACATCCCCACCCAATAAGTCGAGGAGTAACGTCCTGCATAAACATTTCTCATGTGTCAGTCCGTTTTACACGTTTTGAAGGTAGGATTCGAAATTTGTGTGTTCTATTTTTTTATCAATGGTTTTGATATGTTGGGTTGACTAAAAGACTTAATATGTTTAACGCCATGTTTATATGTAAATGATTAAATTATCCCCCTTTTATGGCCTGCATTTTATCCCGAATTTTATCAATACAGGCTTGGTAATCTATCCTCAACACCATAAGAAATGTTATTAGCGATGTTAAACTTATGGTTTATCGCACAGTTCATGCCACCTCTCTTTCTACTATAGGTTCACATTATATTCCTAATACATATATTTGGTCTAATAACAGTAGAATGCAAGGTGTATCTATATGTTTGTGTGTGTGTGTGTGACCAGGACCGTTCTTTACAACATGAGAGGAAGTACTGCTCAAAAAGCAACACAAAAGTCCATCAGTCCCATGTCGATAAAGCTTACATACCAAAATTGTGTATCGATCGACATTTGTGACATGCTGTCACCTGTGTCACGAGTCATGTTTCACTTTCTATTATCTTCAACACAAAATTGCCTGCTACACAGAGATTAAAAATATCCTTATTATACTTTTTTTTAGTTTTGTGGTTATTTTAACTATAGGTGTTAACATTTATGTTCATTTACATTGGCTTGCAGCACCACACCCACCACCTACACACCGAATGCCAGGCTTTTGTGACGTGGAGTCGGTGAGGAAGCTGGAGCAAAGGGCGCTCACTAAGTCCCCATTCCAGGTTCCCAGGGCCTGGCGTACAGCTGTGTGATGGTGATAGGAATCCAATAATATTGAATTATATTCGCTTCTGTGGGAATTTAATATATTTATCTATGTCATAGACGGTCAGATAATTTGCTGTGTGCACCTAATGTTGCCATATGTTACTCGTGACTTGTGCCATTTCCACCATCCTGAGGACCTTCCACTATAAGTTTTTTCTTAACATCCTAGAACTATCTAAAGTAATGTGAAAAAACAAAAAAAATTAGTAAATGTAAATAAATATTTACATAAAATCAGAGTACTCTTGACTATTCAGCATAATCAGACAAACAAAAGCGAACAACAAAAGCAAATAATGCAGCTTGTGAAAAAGGGCCTTCCATATTGTAATATAACAAAATTCACATTGAAATCCCCTAGACATGGCGAATTCTGATATTCGATGTTACTTGATTCAATTTCCCATATCGGTGAAACCTGACCCAGTTGGTCAAAACGTAGACGTTGCAAGAATAAACAATTTTCTGTGACATATCAGGAATTTTTGTTATGTCAAAAATGTCATCAAGCTATGCCAAGTGGTGTGTTAAAATGTATAATGTGAATCAGTGTGTATGACGTGTCATTTTGTATCACGTGGGCTAGGTATGACTTGTGTAGCGGTATGTATTACCACTATTATATATATATATATATATATATATATATATATATATATAATATATATATATATATATATATATAGTATACATATATATAAATATAATATATATATATATTAAACTTGAAAAACGAGTGCAAAATCCTACTAATTAGAAGTACCTACGATTATTTTTGCCCAAAAGAGATTATATATTTATGTCTGTAATAAGTCTCAGAGTTCGTAAAGTGCCCAAAGTTTATAAGAAAGTTTCTAAGCTTCTGAGTATTAAGACTGACGTGATGTGTCACTCTAAAATGTTCACAGGTGCGTCACTCTGTGGTCAGTCTGCTGTGATACTCTGGTGTTTCATTACTTTGTCACTCTGATGTATCTGTTGATTTTCTATTGCTTTCATTTAATGTAAATCTCTGGTGTTTAAATATGATGCAACATTTTGAGGCAACGCTGATTTGGCTTATTAGATTTCATTACCAAAGAAATCCAATAATTAAACTGTACATTCAATGATATAAATGAATTTAAAATATATTATTATTAATTTATGATAAAAAGTTACTAGAAAATAATTCAACACCTGTGAAGTTGAGTTTGAAAAAAGAATGGATCTGGGATGGCAGACTGTAATATAACAATAAAGGAATCAAAAAAGGGAAGAAATGCAATAACCTAAGTCATAAAATAATTTACGAGAAAAATTCGTCAAACTCGAGCAGTTTAATGGCAAAAGTCTTGGAAGATTGTGTCTTGTTCCTTATATTTTTCCACACCGTCTGAAGAAGACTGACTCTCTCTTGCAGTTCCGAAGAAACAGAAACGTATCAAATATGAAGCTTATATGAAGCTATATAATATATATATATATATATATATATATATATATATATATATATATATATATATATATATATAATATAATGTATATAATATATATATATTATATATATATATATATATATATATATCATATATATATATATATATATATATTTATATATATATATAGAGGGACAAGTGAGACTGAAAACGAGAGAACCCCCCGATACACTCAGTCTTTACTGGTCTGAATATAGAGATGGAAGAACAGTTAAAAAAGACAGTAACCTTCATTCAGATAAGGGGAACGGTTCTGCAGGATTCCAGTCGAGACAGATGCACAGTTGGATAGGGTGTAAGCCCCGCCCTTTTTTAATGTTCTTTTTTTTTAAAGGGTTACAAAGAGAGATAGTGTGTGTGTGTGTTCTCATATTGCTGTAACTATTCAGTGATCGTAGCAAAGGTTTAGTCCTGGAAATGTTGGATGTTAGTTGAACTTACCATAGACATAACTACGATCTAGCTGGATAGGTTATATCGCTAATGGTACTTAAGGTACAACGTCTTTACGCTATTTTAACCATTATGGTTCTCTATATGATTTAAATAATATAAATCATTTTCAGTAACTCTAGCTTAGAGTAATTATCTCTATAATATATTTCTTACATTAGGTATTCGATTTAGCTCTATAGTTCCTAATGAGCCATTCAGTAGTCATCCCTAATGTAATAACCAGGATCTAGTAATCCAGTCATGGAAAATATTTCAAAGCTGTTCATTTCTTCATTATTTCAAGGAACCATCTAACCACAAGTATTATTTACTTCTATCAATTACAATAACCATTTCCATCATAATCAATCCTCATCACAGTCTATCTTCTTGCAAACACTGTCCTGATCACTCACAGTATCCTATTATCAACTTTACCTAACATTAGCAATCTTTATATCCATCCACCCAGCAGTAACAACTATTGTCCCATCTCATAATTTCCTCAAGATCCAATAGCAGTAACACCAACTGGCACAAAACCAACTTTTCTTTATGCTAGCCATCAAGATCATCAACACACGGATGGAGCATCTGTTCCCTCTACCGACTTTTTCAGGCGCTTCCTGTCGCCATCGCACACTGTACCCTCCACCAGCTCCCTTCTACAGCGCGCCACACCAATCCCCAGCACTCCACAGTATCAGTCAACGTAATCCCTTGAGCTTCCAGTGTCGTTATTGCCAGCGAGAATAACTGGCTCCAGTGAACACCTAGCAGCCAGGTCTGTTTTACGTTTTTCTGTAAAGGCTTTTTGAAATGAATGTTGTAGGTTTGAGGATTGGGCTCTTCAAGCTTGGGTAGGACAGACAGGTTTTGTTTATAGTAACATCATATTACTTTACCTTCATTCATATATAAATTTTCTGGATTCGTTGTTTAAAGCATATTGTAAGATTTATTTATTTCAAAAATTGTAAGCAATGTTGTTCTCGAGAGTGTGACGGTGATGCGAGTGATGATACTGGCAATATGTATTGCACATTGTCTCGGTATTGAGAATATGAATGAGCAATTATAAGTGTCTAAGTTAAATAGAACATATTAACGTATGTTGTTAAAACATTTTGCTCTTGCAAAATTATACCACATTATATATCAGTGAACTGGTAAAACATGGGATAAATGCAACTGATAAAAGGTTTATTTTAGAATTGGTCTTTAATTCAACTAATGAGATAGAGGGATTACCTTCATTTTTTAAGATTTTTGCTCCAAATTTAAGATTATGGTTAATCGAGATAAACTAAAATATTTTTGAATAATTTGTATTATCACAAAACTCGCTGATTTCTAACATGATAACAACACTGTGCCTTTACATTCTCTCCATTCACAGTTCTAGATACACCCACGTGAACCTCCTGGTTGTCACCCCAAACACATACAATTCGTTTAAAACACAAGCGCTCAAAATGCTTTTTTGATCTGGTGTTTGGTTACGACCCATCAACTCTAAGAAGATTATTTGGGCCACCAAAAGCTCTTACTTATCAACCAGTATATGGATTTCAAACATACGTAAAATGTAACAATATACTCTCAGTGTATATACTCCTTATCCTCCTCTTCCTCTTATACACGGTCGTAACCTCCAAAGAAAATATAGCAAAGACCCTCTCTTGCATACACGTCTCCACTTGACTCAGCTTACCAATCACAGTCAAGCAAACACCACACAAAGTCATGAGACAACACCACAGTCAGATCGACCTCTTCATGAACTGTAAATGAATCTCAGTCTTACGAGACGCTTTCATGTTCGGCACATACAATCAGCTTTGTGAATGTTTACCAAGGAATAATAAATGAAGAGAGGCGAGTGCTTTCTTGAGATGGGTCAATACACAGACGAATGTTACATACGAGAAAGTTTAATTATGACTCCTTATTACATGGCAATGTGATTGTATAAGTAACGACAACATTGTGTTTCTTGTGTTTATGAATTCACGAATTTAGGTTTCCTATTATTTTAAATTTGTTAATCTGTTCATATGAGATGGGTCAATACACAGACGAATGTTACATACGAGAAAGTTTAATTATGACTCCTTATTACATGGCAATGTGATTGTATAAGTAACGACAACATTGTGTTTCTTGTGTTTATGAATTCACGAATTTAGGTTTCCTATTATTTTAAATTTGTTAATCTGTTCATATTTATAAATATGGTTCGGGTAAACCTAATAGGGTTCAATGCATTAGGATATCATAGACGACGATACCCACGATGAATCAGAAAACTGTTTAGATGTGTAATATTCGTTTGTGTCATAAATTTTTATAGGCAAAGCATCTAGTAAGTAGCGTCTGAAACTTATATATCCGCTTCATATATCAGACGACAGTAGCAAATTACTAGATATATCAAAATTAACCCCTGTCCCACCCTCATCCCTCATGTTACGTATTCACTACATACTATCTTTATTCATCTATCTTTATATATATTAATCTTCATCATCATAACCATCTTCACTACTCATAAATTTCATCACTTGATAATTTTTAGCAATACATTAAAATGTAAAAGTACACTCTACGGGAATCATGTATCTGATTTCAGTATAATGCCTCCCCATTAGACATTAAACCTACCCAACAGTCAACAGTCAGGTAACGCCAGGTTATACTCTGGCATCTTTGAGAACACGACAAAATATCCAGCATACTACTATAGCCATTACTGAAACCTGAGAGATTGGTAAGCTGCAATGGATTATTTCCAATAGTAAGATGCTTCTCCTCACCTCTGGCTATATTTTCGACTGCTTTAAAATTGTAATTCTGTCCTTGAAAATGTTAACACGGGTCGATGAAACGCATCTCTACATCAGATCATAATAAAACTATAAAATGAACTTTGGAGAGCCATTTTTTCAACTTCCTTCAAACATAACATATATGCGTTTTCTGGTTGCGTTTCGGGAAGCATTTTTCACGGGAAAGATAATATACAGCACCCATGGGTGTGGGGAGACTTTGTAAGGCTCCCGCGTGCACTTCACGTGCCTTACCTAAAATTACTATACATGATTATTCCATTATTTTTCAACAACGTTTTATATTTTGAGTGCCAAATGATAATGTTATGAGAAAAATAGTCGATTCATTATTTCTAGTAAAATATCTGGAAAAGAATATCACATTAAAAATCCATTTTTGCCTCATTAGTTGCGTCCCTCACTCCTCGTTTGTCAATTCACTGTCTTTATTTTTGTAATTTCTTAACGATATATATAATGTATATAGGGCAGACCAAGGAGGAAGAATTGAAACAGGAATTTCCTAAGTACTTTCGTATATTTATACATCATTCAGAAGGAACGTTCTGATGATTTTAATATACGAAAGTACTTAATGAAATTCCTGTTTCATTCTTCTCCGTGGTCTGACACTGTCATANATATGCCAGACAAGGTGTGTGTGTTCATGTAATTGACAAAATTATGAGATACGTATCATTAATTATTACAGCTTCACTGTACCTCCCTTCTTTATGGATATTGCAAAATAAGAAAATATTTCAATTTAACAAGTTAAATAAGTGAAGGATAAAACTACATTTCTAATTTAAATAACAAAATCTAAATATTCTTTGCCAAATAAGTAAATAACAAATATAATTTATATATAAATTATAATTATTGAATTATAGAAATTAATGAAAATAAATACTTTCACTAGAATTTAACACCGAATTCAACTGCTGGTTCTCACTGTCTGACTGTTGATTTCTCTCTCTCAAGGAAATAAAAACGTTAAATGCAAAAATAACAACGAAAAGAAAATGATTTGATGAACAAGTTTTCAAATCAGGAAAAAGTATAATCCTGATTTTGAAAAGCGGAAGAATTTATTAAAGCGAAAGTAAGTTAGTGAAGAGGGAAGCTGCGAAGCGCATCGTGATTTGTATGTAATTGTGAGGAAGATTATCAAGTTACTTCCTGCGGTTTA
The DNA here is from genome assembly GCA_020271785.1 of Procambarus virginalis. Taxonomy (NCBI): domain Eukaryota; kingdom Metazoa; phylum Arthropoda; class Malacostraca; order Decapoda; family Cambaridae; genus Procambarus; species Procambarus virginalis. The sequence goes on along the minus strand of WNGS01165523.1, from coordinate 37,948,412 downwards.
ATATTTTGCTTCTGGCCGGCGATTGCCACGCTATAAACTGACTGTGGAGGTAAAGTAATTTTTCTCATTTTATGTGTTTAATCATAACCCGGTTAATAAATGAGTAGCTATATGTCCTATAACATGGATATTTTTTTTAACGATATAATAACTCTTAACCTAAAAATATTGAAGGAATAATGTTGAGGAACTACAAGCCTCCTTTAACTTGTTTGATGACAATTTTGTGAAATTTGCCATTAATATTCAAAATATTTAATTTGTCTAAATATTTCGAGTGTAAACGAATTCCACAAGTTTGTATATTTTCCATAAGAGTAGATGTGAAATTACTCTGTTTGTGCCAGTGCAGCAAATATCTGGTAGTGCAATGGGTCATATCATGTTAGGTAGTTTTTAGAATTTGCAGCGAAGATATGTTTCATGCGTTTTTCAAAGTTTGCAAAAAAACAAACAGAACAGCCTCGCCTTAACTGAATGTCTAGTAATGAGCCGGGTGCGTTTTATTTGCTTTGAAATTTTTGGGTCAATGAAGTATTTTTATACTATAAATTTTATTGTATATTTTATAGTATTTTATGTCCCGCGTACTGAGTCTATTTTGCTCCCTGCTCCTGTGGCTTATATTTCATGTCCTCTTTTCTTTCCTCTAGTTGTCCTCGAAGCACATTACTGTTTCTCTGCAGCCAGTCTCTTGACTTTTCTTTCGTTCATTCAGTTTCGCTTTTTCCTACATTTTTCTGTCTGTTCTACGATATTTCCTGCGCTCCTACTTTTCAATTCCCCCTTTTCCACCTCTCGCCTCCTGCACTTTGCATTCTCTCCTCATCATCTCTCCGTCCTAAGTTTTTTTTTCTGCCTATATTACGTGGATATTTTCCTGTCCCAGGATGATGGGAATCTTGATTAATGTTAGTTTATAGCATCACGTTGGTGCTCACCCTAGTAAATATTGCCTGAGTAGATTAAGGACTTTTTTTTTATAAAAGTGGGGAAATTTTCTTACTCGCCCTTCGTTATATAACTTTATTTTCTCAATTTTTTTTTAGAAAATGCTTACTCATAAGCGCCCGTGCGCGCGCACACACACACACACACACACACACACACACACACACACACACACACACACACACACACACACACACACACACATTCACACATTCACACACACACACATCTAGATGAGTTCACACATACAATAAACAAAGGCAAGGACAACGAGTATTGGTAAGACGGGACACCACGAGCTTAGCTCTCATCCTGACACTACACTTAGGTAATTACTCAAGCAATTGAAGCCTCCGTGATATCAAACTTTGTCTCTGGCGTCTCTATTTTTTCACCCAAAGACCCGTGTTTCCGACGACCAGAAACACATGAGACGACCAGCTTTTCTCCTGTCGCCACTCTACCGTCTCAAAGTCCAGCGACATTCCTTGTATCTGTAGAAATTCTGAGTAATGATTCAATGATAGGAATTGGTGAATAACACTTAGGTTTGTGCAGAAGTGAGTCATGTATGATATTGAAATAAGTCCTTGAACTTAAAACTGTATGCAAAATCTGACAGCTGGGTCACGGTGGAAGATCCTGGAATTCCAGTATGAAAATGGAAATAGTTATGTACATCATTTAACAGTATACTTGGAAAAATAGACACAATTTCATAATTAACATTTTTCATTTATTTTAAGCTATGATATCATCCCTTGCAATAAAAGAGAACACATGCACTCCCTTCAACATTTTATTATAGAATGTCTCGTATTGACTGACTTTTGCTCTCCTGGGGTAAGGCATGCTGAACTCTGTAAATACTATGTGAATATTGGGACACTTGATGATATATTGGACTTGTACCCAAGATTGACTATGTAATGCATCAGTTATACAATGTATGTGATGTAACTATAACCCGAGCTTGTAAAAGCGCCTTAACCACCTCCAGTAGTTTAGTGCTTAATAACACTCTATTTTCTATAGCAGCTATCTTTCCCTGTCAAACTAGGAGAGCCATAATTGTATGTGTTTATGTGAATGTGTGTGTATATGTATATGTGAATATGTATGTGAATATATATATATATATATAAATTTATATATATTATATATATATATATATATATATATATATATATATATATATATATATATATATATAAATAGGGTACCACCTCTGGTGCAATTGCAGGGACCCACATCCTCGAAGAAGAAAACAAAGAGCATTCAGAGAAGATCTTGTGGATTCTCACTGAATACTTATTCTTTTCTTCTCCTACCACCCCTATTATTTTTTGTATGTTTTGTTTTATTTTATTGCAATGCTACAGTTTACAGAGAACACACACACACACACACAAATATATAACAATTAAACAATCAGCGTTCGAAGACCTCGTCCAGCTCCTCGGAGGTTGGGTGCGTACCCAGGATACAGCACGCATTTCCCCTCTGCACTGCGACACTGAGGCGCTGGAATAGGAAACTGGCTGCTCGTGGGTCTCTAGTTTTCCCAATGAGTTCCTCACCAACCTCCTTTAAAAACTTGAGTGCACATTTACCCCAGGCGCCCAGAGTCTCTGAGCCTATCGGCACGAACCTGTAACAACGTTCTAGGTTCTGTACTTGTGGATTTTCTGGGTCTCCCTGAAGGTGGCTGCCCCACCTCCCTCCGCTGAGCTGTAACGTAAATAGGTATCAGCCAATGTAGATGCACAGGTGTAATCCCATACGACCTGTTACCTTCCCTCCATGGCTGCAGGGTGACTCCATCTGGGCGTTTTTGGCTGTTGTCAGGTCTGCACAGCTGGGGTTCCCTTTGTGCTGGACACCCAGCTGTAGCCAAACTTCTCTTGATGATGTCATTGACTGCCTCGTGTCTGGCAATCTTTCCCTGTGTCTTACGACAGATGAGACCATGGCTGCCGTATTGGTCTGCCCGTGCCTGGCCGCAAATACACCGGTGCTCGGTGGAGATAGGGGCGGCAAGGCGCAGAGCAACACCAATACTTAGGGCCCGATGATCCAGGCGGGTGCCCAAGGCGGAATTAGGACTGCCAACAGGAAGTCCCCAGCATGGGGGGCTTGCACAGCTAGGAGACGCGCTCTGTCCTTCTGAGAAGCTACGTCCAGCAATGCTTTGGCGATGTTCTCCACTATAGGGCTATCCCATTTGGCCTGTTTACCGTCGTTTGGACAAGTTGGTCGGGTGTGTGAATTGGCGAGTGTGTCCCACCGACCAGCTCCTTCCACAAATTTGGGATCACGAATCCCAATGGAGTTCCTTAGGTATTCTGGTAGTATTTCCTTCACTAATTCACTTGTAGCACTGGTCGAGGATAAGAATGCCGGCAATGCTAACTGTGTCGCCTTGCGAATACCTATACCCCGAGTCTAACTGGGAGCGTTGCTTGGTCCCACTGGTTCATCTTGCAGGGAGAGGTTTAACACTTTCATAGTTATTGTCTTTAGGAGTGAGTCGTATTCTGTTAATTTGGGCTGTCAAAAGAAGGAGCACACCTGAGGAAATAGGTAAGTCTGGGCAAGGCCAGGCACCTTGTAAGAAGGTACAACGCATCATGAGCATCCAAAGCCCCTATTCGCGCCTCCATCCTCCTCAGGTCTTTAAGCTTTTCTTCGAGGACTACCTCAATGGCGTTCGAGCCCAGAGGTGCCCCTAGCAGCACACTGTCGGTGGGAGCGATCACTTGGGCTCCTGGCAATAAGATTTGTACTGCATTTATGATTGATTGGTTGGACGAGATGATTTCACACTTTGATGGATTTAGTGTAAGGCCTAACTCCTCTCCCCTAGATTTCACTAGCTGAAGATCTCCTAGTAGGGATTCCTGTGTCCCTGCCAGGGTGCCATCGTCCAGGAACCAGATGTTGATTCGCTGGACAACCTACTTGTGACCTCCTTAGCTGCCATGCAGAAAAGAAAAGGGGCAAGTGGGTCTCCCTGCTGGACACCTTCTGCAGAAACACTTCATGTTCCCCAAACAACATATATATATATATATATATTTATATATATATATATATATATATATATATATATATATATATATATAAGTTATATATATAAATTATATATGAATATATCTATATATATATATATATATATATATATATATATTATATATATATATCTATATATATATATATATATGTCGTACCTAGTAGCCAGAACGCACTTCTCAGCCAACTATGCAAGGCCCGATTTGCCTAATAGGCCAAGTTTTAATGAATTAATTGTTTTTCGACTACCTAACCTACCTAACCTAACCTACCTAACTTTTTCGGCTACCTAACCTAACCTAACCTATAGAGATAGGTTAGGTTAGGTTAGGTAGGGTTGGTTAGGTTCGGTCATATATCTACGTTTAATTTTAACTCCAATAAAAAAAAATTGACCTCATACATAATGAAATGGGTAGCTTTATCATTTCATAAGAAAAAAATTAGACAAAATAAATTAATTCAGGAAAACTTGGCTTATTAGGCAAATCTGGTCTTGCATAGTAGGCCAAAAGTGAGTTCTGGCTACTAGGTACGACATATATATATATATATAAATTTATATATATATATTGTATATATATTATATATATATATATATATATATAATATATATATATGTGTGTGTGTGTGTGTGTGTGTGTGTGTGTGTGTGTGTATATATGTAATAATGTATGTATGTAATGTGTGTGTATGTACGTGTGTGTATACAGGATATGTGGAAACTGGTCAGAATTGCAGGTCCATTGTTCATCACAATGAAATGTGTGAAGTAAAACATGTGTATGGGCAAGTAACAAAGTCAGTAGACTAACAGATGTTGTCACAGCTCGTATAAGACTTGGCTACAAGTATCTCTGGCAGTTCGGCTTGTATAGGGATCTAGATGAAGTAAAGTGTAAGTGTGTGGACAAAGACAGGGACACACACTCCAACACTATATCTTGGATTGTAGTAAAATTGAGCCATTTAGAGATAAATCTAAGCTCACTCTGTATGATATGGCAACCTATCTTATTACCATGGAAAAATTACCTGAAATCCTTGCACTGTACCCACATTTCGCTTCCAGTAGATGAACGACATATGAGATTCAGAAACTAGTAGTGTATTGTGAGGACTAACAATAAACAGAAGCTCCCCTATGACTCTGTAATGTCCCCATTGGTCAAACTATTATGTATTAGCGATAAGACCTACCATTAATGTATGATGACTTACTGTAAATGTGTAGCTCTTGAAATAGCACTTACTCTGTAACTAGCTGACATTGTAACTATAAGGTGTGAAGGATAGATGAAATTGTTTATGTAATAATCTAAGATGAGGTCTGATAAAGACCTTTTGTGCCCTCTGTAATGCTTTTGCGCTACCGCTCACAGGATGAGTATGGGGTGCACAATAAACTAGCAGCCTTCGGCGGCAACAATCACAATTAAATGGTCAGAATTGCATTTCATATTTGTAAACGAACATTAATATCATTATGTAAAAAGACACATCGAACACTGTTTATGTAATGCAAACGTAAATCTATTTGTCTTTATGTATGTAGGTAAGATTAGAACTTTATAAGCACTACAATCACCTTCTTTGGTTGATTGTTTAATAAATCGCTGAACTATATGTTTAACCGATCTCTAACCCCGGCCATGGAGGACAGAATTAAATGTGGATATGCTGATTAACATTATAAATGTATGACCACGTCTGTGGTAAATGATAATAATTAAAAATACAAATAACTGGGAATGCATTCTATTATTGGAGATTTCTTGATAAAACTCGATGCTCTATGGCGTCGCTTCACTATTTAAACGGGGCTTCATCGTGCTTGTAATTTACCGGAGAACTAATAAGAGTTACAACTATGATGATAAAAAATATAACAACTTAAGAGTTATAAAATGTCGTCTCTGGCCGTGTATCTTGGATAAATTTTGACAGACACGTCGTCTTTAAGCCAAGCTTCAAATTCGAGTTTTTAAATTTCCTCCACAACATTGAAATAGACTTTCATTTTCCTTTCTCACAGCTCCGGTGCAAAATAGACGAATTACACATGAGACTTCCCCTAATGGAAGTTAAGGATTACAGGACGCTTCAATGAGAGTTTTTCTTTTAAATTTATCCTCGAAATGCTTTTCTACATGAGCAATTTCCAATTAGGGTAGGAAAATATGTTGAGGCAGTAACTTTGTATTGACACGTGGATGCATCAAAACCTCATTAATATGTTGCGAATGATCTCTCTCTGGGCGCTTAATGAGAATTTGCTGAGCTGTAAATTATAGCACGCTTGTTACAGTGAAACTGCACATTTAGCACAGTGTAGCCTGCCGATGCTGTGAACGCCTGTCGTTAGTGTGAAAGCCACCAGTTTTTATAAACGCCAACCTTTAAAACAGAACTTTATTTGTTAAAATGATCATTAATCATCACGTTGAATAATCATATACAACTTGAACCCTTCGATTCTATTTTTCTTCAGATGTAAAAGCAGCTATAGAGGCGAGGAGGAGTGGGTAAGGGAGTTGAGGTTATACATCTTAGAGAGGGGCTCACCCGTCACCCAGTTTGTCTCTACAAGAATTTGGGAGTAATACGATATGATCGTATTGATAAAAGAGACAGTTGTATGGGTGCCAGCAGATAGAACTTTTGTTAAAAAATGAGTTTTGAGGCTGACTGTGTTGATGGTGTTTGGTCTCATGTGGGCTTTTGAGTGGTCGATATGTGTTTGTTTACAGCCTAGAGATAGGAGACTTTTTGGACCACAAGTGAGTCGTTTGGTTCCTTCATGCACTTCTTGGTTCTTCTCATCTAGTTTTATTGGTGTTATTCCTCAAGATAATCTTTATTTCTCTATTCTTATTATTGCTCGTATATTCGTCATCCTATTTTCATTAATTTTGTTATTGTTCTTCCTCTTCTTCTTTATCTTTGTCTTCTACATTTCTTCCTCTTATGCTAGAACTATATCGTAGCCATCATATCCATAGAAACCAATAAAATAAGATTGAGATGCAATAACGTGGTTGCAAATATTTAATTGATATTCAAGGTTTTTATTAAAAAGTATCGGTTTTCTGCTCATAGCATTCTTAAATTTCAATGCCTCAATACTAAGCCAGTCTCACTTTGTAAAGGACATTATAATATATCCTTACCTGGATAATTAATGCCGTGATGAGAATATAAGCGTTAAGCACGCCATAAGGTAAGGGGTACTCACTGTGTGCGTGTGGATTTCACAGAATCTATGAGAGAACATAGCCTAATATACAAACACACACACACACACACACACACACACACACACACACACACACACACACACACACACACACACACACACACACACACACACGTGTCACTACAGGACAAACCAGAACAATCTACCTTATAATCGCCTCCATTGTTAGGCAAATCACTGTCACTAACAACCGTTGACATTATCTCGCTGCCCGCTGTGCTCTCCCTCAGTTTGGAACAACAATTATGATCACGTAATAATATGTTAATTTTCAAATGTAATTACAACTGTATTAAAAAAATACTGCCTCAGTTTTGTGTGTGTGAGACAATGATGCTGTTGGCAATTGAATTAAACTTGTAATTGAATTACAAATATAATAACACTCCACACATACACACGCCTGTGCTCTCCGCCCCGCCTATTGACTGAGCCAGTTGTCTTGCTGAGAATGGGAAAATTATAATTAAAGAGTTTTAAGCACATGATTATGCTACTTGTCTGTTTATATGATTCTTTCTCTCCCTTATTAATTTTCTTTGAAAGTGTATGTATATAGCTTCATACATTTTTGGTTTTATGTTCCTCTGCTACATTTTCTCTTCGTATTGCTTACCTGTTTTCAGTTTTCCTCTTTGTCTCCTTGTATCTCTTTCTCTGCGATCATTACTTTTACTTTCTATTTATAAACAATGAATTGATTTTTTTACATATCTAAGCTTGATATAAATAAATTTGGAAATCTCTTTAGTGATAGAAGTATGTATGTCTATATATTTATGTGGGTTGCGCATGAGTGAAAGAACTTAGATGACGAAGACTCCATGTCCACTCAGATGACACCATCCTCACTTTAATTTTTCCCAGGCCTGTTCTCTCACCGTAAAGTTTAGGTTTATTTACCTCTCTGTAGAGAGTCTTTCATCTCTCGCGATTTCTCTCAACTCCTGCGATCTTTTCCTTTTTACTTTTACAGCTATTACACTAATGAAAACTTCAGAAAGTGTGTGTATTGATGTTCCACTTGAGAGGAGAGCCGGGGTTTGGCGAAGGAAGTAGGTGTGCAGGCAGGATAATGGAAAGGTTGACGGAAGGAAAGGGGTGAGGGAGAGAAGAGAAGGAAAGAATAAAGCAGGTATTTAGGGAGGAAAGGAAGAGGGAAACCGGATAGTTTATGCAGAGATTATAATGTTTTAGCTAATATTGAAATTTAAGAATTTCTGTGTGTTTGTACACACGCACACGCGCGCGCACACACACATGCGCTCACACACACTCAGACACACACACTCAGACACACACACACACGCTCACACACATACCAGAGCGCCTGGTGGCTGAGTGGACAGCACTTACGACTCGTAATACTGGGACTGGGGTTCGATCCCTGGTGATGACGGAAACAAATGGGCAGTTTCTTTCGCCCTGATGCACCTGTTACCTATTATTAAATAGGTACCTGGGAGTTAGAATGCTGTTACGGGCTGATTTCTGGGGGTGTATGTGTGTGTGAAAAAAATGATCGTCGATTGATTGACAGTTGAGAGGTGGGCCGAAAGAGCAGAGCTCAACCCCCGGAAGCACCACTAGGTGAATACAACTAAGGATGACAACTTGTTGCTTGTTCAAGACTTGACAAGCGTAGTCGCTTGCTAATATCTAAATGAGTCACTCCGGCGTCATGAGATGAACAAGGTCCACCACGTTAATCCCGGTTCGGTAAACTTTTATGGGTGTGTATTCACCTACTATTCACCTAGTTGTGTTTGCGGGGGTTGAGCTTTGCTCTTTCGGCCCGCCTCTCAACTGTCAATCAACTGTTTACTAACTACTTTTTTTCCACACCACACACACCTCAGGAAGCAGCCCGTGACAGCTGACTAACTCCCAGGTACCTATTTACTGTTAGGTAACAGGGGGCATTCAGGGTGAAAGAAACTTTGCCCATTTGTTTCTGCCTGGTGCGGGAATCGAACCCGCGCCACAGAATTACGAGTCCTGCGCGCTATCCACCAGGCTGTCAGGCCCCTTGATACCAAGGACCCTTGGTGTGTGGTACACCTTCATGGGGCTGAGGCACCGTAATGGGATTGGTGCTGTTGTTTGGGTCTGGATCTCCTTCGATTAGCTGGCTTGCCTTCACGGAGCTGGCATTACTTAATTTGATCACCTTCATGGATGCCAACAAACTGACAAAATTGATAGCAAGAATTGATTAATCGCTTCTTGCTCAGGGTCGATGTTCCCAATCTCAACTTAAACTTTTCTTCTGAAATTTTGTAAGATTGCTTTGCAGTAAGCATCTTCCCTTACAACTTCCTTTAGTTTGATGCTTTTCTTCTGTTCTCTTAGGATTCAGGAGAAAGTCTCCTACCTGACCGAAGCTGAGTATCTCACTGGTCAACTGGTCAGAGGAAGGAGGGGTCTAGTAGCGACCTTCTACTCACTACGGGTTAGTTAATTTCAAAGATGCAATTATTTAAGTGCTTGGATCTAATACATTCATGTATTGTTCTGATACACCTTTTTTAAAGGACTAAGCTTATAATCAGCTCCCTTAGACACTTGACGCAATCAATAACTTAAATGACCCTTTGCACCTTAAAAAATCACCCCTTTCTACTCATTCCTGCTGCACCCATGAAAATCAACAATCCAAATCTGTTAATCCATCCTGCTGCACCTAACGCAGTTTCCACCCTTATACTCAATTTTGATACACCTAACGTAATCATCACCCTAATCTTCTCTGCTACACCTAACGCCATTAACACACTTATTTTCTAACCTGTCACACCTAAAACAATCACCACCGTAATACAGATGCACCTGACGCAAACACTTCTCTCAAATATTAAAACAAGGACCGCGATAAGTCCCTGGGTATTGACTGCCAAAATGTTGATGCTATTCAGTTCCACTTAGACTAATAGGATTACTTATGTGAAAAGCTTAAATGTGGTGCTATACATATATATCGAGACGTCAATAAACTTGGCATCATTGTTGGAGGGTCTGGCGGTGCTGCTAGAGCTGCTGGTAGTGAAGGTGGTGCTGGTGGTAATGCAGCTGGAGGAGGCAACAATAAAGGTGAAGTTTGCGGTAATGAGGATAAAGCTGGAGGAAATTCAGCCAGTGAGAACATTTTATCATACATACAAATCATCAAGAATGAAAAGTTCTTTAACAAGGATTTACTATTAAGTAACAGACAATTATTTATGGGTTAACATTTTGATTACTGGAAAACGCAAATGCTCCTATTTTGATCTGAGTAAATAAATTAATTTTTGTTATGGTATATAGTTATATAAGAACACAGCACCTGAGAAACATGGTACACTCACGACAGTAGCGGAGTGCGAAGACGTAATGACGAAATGGAAAATGTAGACACTTAATAAATTTACATTATCTCAACATACTCCCTCCATCACATACATGAGAAAGCACTCTCTGTCACCTTAAAGGGAGGACGCTATCGTATATTGACGGTAATGGCCTCTGCAAAGGAGATAATCATTGTTACAGGCGCTGGAGACGCGGGAGATAATGGTGATAATGGCCAATGGAGACAACAGGTAATGAACATAATAGGAGCTCAGGGGAAACAGATCACTATGGGACACTGTCTTAAAGTGAGTAAGGAATTACTTCAGGTCTTCACTTAGGGGTCTCTCAAAAGATATGTAACTACAGTTATGGTAGTACTGAAGACTGAATATGAACCTTAATGATATAAAATCATTAGAGATAATTCTTAATTAAGACTTTATGTTAATTCTTGCCATTTACAACATCTTTGAATGTCAACTATTACAAGGAATGAGAAAATAAAGGTCAAATTTATAACAAATGAATCAGAATTTCCCAGACACGCGAGATGATATATAGTGGAAGAGAGTATGATAGACTAACTCGCCTCCAGGAGCAGGGAATCTGAATATATTTACATCCCCACCCAATAAGACGAGGAGTAACGTCCTGCATAAACATTTCTCATGTGTCAGTCCGTTTTACACGTTTTGAAGGTAGGATTCGAAATTTGTGTGTTCTATTTTTTATCAATGGTTTTGATATGTTGGGTTGACTAAAAGACTTAATATGTTTAACGCCATGTTTATATGTAAATGATTAAATTATCCCCCTTTTATGGCCTGCATTTTATCCCGAATTTTATCAATACAGGCTTGTAATCTATCCTCAACACCATAAGAAATGTTATTAGCGATGTTAAACTTATGGTTTATCGCACAGTTCATGCCACCTCTCTTTCTACTATAGGTTCACATTATATTCCTAATACATATATTTGGTCTAATAACAGTAGAATGCAAGGTGTATCTATATGTTTGTGTGTGTGTGTGTGACCAGGACCGTTCTTTACAACATGAGAGGAAGTACTGCTCAAAAAGCAACACAAAAGTCCATCAGTCCCATGTCGATAAAGCTTACATACCAAAATTCTGTATCGATCGACATTTGTGACATGCTGTCACCTGTGTCACGAGTCATGTTTCACTTTCTATTATCTTCAACACAAAATTGCCTGCTACACAGAGATTAAAAATATCCTTATTATACTTTTTTTTAGTTTTGTGGTTATTTTAACTATAGGTGTTAACATTTATGTTCATTTACATTGGCTTGCAGCACCACACCACCACACAACCGAATGCCAGGCCTTTGTGACGTGGGAGTGGTGAGGAAGGGAGCAAGGCGCTCCACTTAAGTCCCATTCCAGGTTCCCAGGGCCTGGCGTACAGCTGTGTGGTGGTGATGGAATCCAATAATATTGAATTATATTCGCTTCTGTGGGAATTTAATATATTTATCTATGTCATAGACGGTCAGATAATTTGCTGTGTGCACTAATGTTGCGTAGTTCTCGTGCTTGTGCCATTTCCACCATCCTGGAGGACCTTCCACTATAAGTTTTTTTTAACATCCTAGAACTATCTAAAGTAATGTGAAAAACAACAAAAATTAGTAAATGTAAATAAATATTTACATAAAATCAGAGTACTCTTGACTATTCAGCATAATCAGACAAACAAAAGCGAACAACAAAAGCAAATAATGCAGCTTGTGAAAAAGGGCCTTCCATTTGTAATATAACAAAATTCACATTGAAATCCCCTAGACATGGCGAATTCTGATATTCGATGTTACTTGATTCAATTTCCCATATCGGTGAAACCTGACCGCAGTTGGTCAAAACGTAGACGTTGCAAGAATAAAAATTTTCTGTGACATATCAGGAATTTTTGTTATGTCAAAAATGTCATCAAGCTATGCCAAGTGGTGTGTTAAAATGTATAATGTGAATCAGTGTGTATGACGTGTCATTTTGTATCACGTGGGCTAGTATGACTTGTGTAGCGGTATGTATTACCACTATTATATATATATATATACATATATATAAATATAATATATATATATATATATTAAACTTGAAAAACGAGTGCAAAATTCCTACTAATTAGAAGTACCTACGATTATTTTTGCCCAAAGGGATTATATATTTATGTCTGTAAAAATGAAAGCAATAGAAAATCAACAGATACATCAGAGTGACAAAGTAATGAAACACCAGAGTATCACAGCAGACTGACGCACCAGAGTGACGCACCTGTGTAACATTTTAGAGTGACACATCACGTCAGTCTTAATACTCAGAAGCTTAGAAACTTTCTTTATAAACTTTGGGGACTTTACGAACTCTGAGACTTA
>WNGS01165523.1:37914357-37920952 GCA_020271785.1 Procambarus virginalis | reverse complement strand
CCTCCCTCTATGCATGAAACTGGAAATCATGTTAATTTCTTATCTTACCAAACACCAGACTCTGTCCTCACTGAAACTCGTGTGGCATATGGTGTTTCTAAGGAATGATTACATGTAGGTTCATTTTGTAGCTTTTTTTTGACGACAGAACTTAGTGAAAATCTTTACATGGAGAAGGGATAGTGTGAAGGGTAGGGAAGATAATGAAGGGGAGGGACTCGCATGGAACTCGACCCCAACCCGCTCAAACCACCCAGAATAAAGACCACCCTGCAAGTTTGATGAGGACAGACACAATCGTGAACCATATCATCGCCAGAGATATCCTGGTGCAATTATTTGGAGGATGACTTCTTCATGCACACTGCACGTACCATCAAGAGGAAGAAAAGATATATATCCTGACCAACAACACTGAACTGATCGACATGTAATTAAATCGACAATAGACGGTTTAACATTTCCGAAGACCTACATATAAATCTCAATAAAACATTAACGTTGAGTAATTAAATCTTCAAAAATCATCGACTTAATATTCACCATAATCATTAATTCTTGGTTATCATTATTGCCCTTTCATCAGTGCAGCAACTGCTCATATTACGCTTATTACCATTGCTTTACATCCTACAACTAGTACTACACTATTGCTACTACTACTGGCATAAGTTCAAATACTGTCCTTACTGACTGTAGCGCTTGCTACAATTTAAGTCCCCTTTTCGGCTACTATTTGGTCCCTTATTTTCAGCTTTTGCCACTATTAGTCACTGCGGACGTCACAGGGTCCCACGACCCTACAAAGTCAGACCAATCTCGTAAACAACCTTGTCTTCGAGCTCTGATAAATCTCTCCGCTTGCAAAAAAAATCTCAAGTTACAAAATTATAATGACAGACTGAGGCGTGCATAAATTTGAAGCCTTATTTTCCAGCGGACCACTTACGTATTTACTAGCCTTAAGTTTTTGAAGCAAAAAGTTTTTTGTGTGAGAAAAAGAGGAAGAAAGAGAGAACCAGAGGGAGATGGAGAGAGAGAGAGAGAGAGAGAGAGAGGAGAGAGAGAGAGAGAGAGAGGAGAGAGAGAGAGAGAGAGAGAGAGAGAGAGAGAGAGAGAGAGAGAGTGTGGTATTCACTTAGTTGTATTTTACGGGGGTTGAGCTTTGCTCTTTCGGCCCGCCTCTCAACTGTCAATCAACTGTTTACTAACTACACTAACTACTTTTTTTTTCACACAACACACACACACACACACACACCCCAGGAAGCAGCCCGTGACAGCTGACTAACTCCCAGGTACCTATTACTGCTAGGTAACAGGGGCATTCAGGGTGAAAGAAACTTTGCCCATTTGTTTCTGCCGGGTGCGGGAATCGAACCCGCGCCACAGAATTACAGTCCTGCGCGCTATCCACCAGGCTACCTGGCCCATAATGTGTGTGTGTGTGTGTGTGTGTGTGTGTGTGTGTGTGTGTGTGTGTGTGTGTGTGTGTTGTGTGTGTGTGTGTGTGTGTTTGTGGTGTGTATGAGAGAGAGAGAGAGGGAGAGAAAGATGCGGTCAGGGTGAGTAAAAGGAGATGGAGAGTGAACCATATCTTCCGCTTGGGTGAAAGTCAATACTGAGTACGTGATACGGGTACACAGCCGATGTCAGCGGTTGTAAACCTAAAAGAAGTACAGTCGAAACAGGAATCATTCAACCAAAAAAATCAGAGAAAAATTATGAGAAATAACAATAATAATTGGGAACAAATATGACATCCCAACATATGTCAACACATCTCTTCTGAGTCTCTGTCTATCTCTCTCTGCCTGTTTCTTTCTCGGGTCCTTTGTGAATGTGTCTCTCGGACTCGCTGTTCTTTCTGTCACTCTGTGTCCGTGTCTCTGCAACTGTGAATATGTGTCTACCTGCTTGTGCCCGTTTCTCCGTGTCTCTGTCTGTGGGGCTCCTTTTCTGTGTCTTAGGCGCTCTCTGTCTGAGTATGTTAACGTCACTCTGTTGCGTCTTTTTCGTTCCCTTTCTGTTGATCTTTTGCCCTCTGTCTAGTCAGTCTGTCTAACTGTCTTTCTGTCTCTGTCTCTCCGTATTTTAAGTATCAACATCAGAATAGTGACGCCACGAAAGAGGCAATCAGAAAGTTGATAAATTTTGATCGTAGGAGTAAATGGGATGATATCTGTTATAAACTGGAAAAAAAATTATTTGTGTGAGGGATGAATGGAGTGATGAGGGGTATTGAAAATCTATAACGAGTAAGTTAAAAACAGAAGAGAGGGCGCGCGCGCGAGAGAAAGAGAAAGAGAGAGAGAGAGAGAGAGAGAGAGAGAGAGAGAGAGAGAGAGAGAGGGGGGGGGCGGGTGAAAAAGGGTTATAATATCTTGATAAGGAATTTAAGAAGAGAATTTATGTTAGGTAAATAATTACCAAAATTTCCAAGAGAGCAGAGAGATTCGTAGAGATTATATGGAATGTAAATTGCTTGGAAATATTGTTGAAAACAGGATGCGGCAATGTTAATGTTACTTCATATGACTCAGTGTTAGAAAAATGTTTTAGTTTGAGTTTTGACGAGTGTCCCACAGTTCTGTATTGGGACCTCTTTATTTATCAAATATGTGAACGAGTTAGACACAGGACTGAACAGAACATTTGCATGTTTTCTTTAATTAAAAAAAGGTCTATGAATAAATTCCAAAAACTGAGATTCCAAAATCCGAGTACGAGCGGAGATTACGAGAGCATAATTAACATACTCCAGAAAGACGAAGAGATAGGGGATGTAATTGGAGTATACAAATATATGTAAGAGTATCAAAAGGGGATACAAATAAGTTGTTAAACGTATCAACACAAAACAAAATACGAATCAATAAATACAAACTGAATAAATTTACATTTAGAAAAGACCTGGGTAAATATTAGTTGTAAGATGAAGAAGTTCATTTATGGAATAAATTATCAGGTAAAATAGTAGGTAGAACCGCTGGATTGTTAAATGAAGGTTAGACATGTACACTAGTTAGCGTCTTTGGGGATAAATAGAACTGTCTCGCAAAGGCCATTGGTCTAGTGGTTACGACACTCTGTACGTCTAGGGAGTCATCCTGGCTGGGTCAACAGAGTTCATAGTGATTAATGGCTGGAGCGTTTATTCAGCCTTTGTGTCACACACACATTATATATATATGACAATGTCAAACCACGGAGGAAAAATGAAACAGGAATTTCCTTAAGTACTTTCGTATATTAATACATCTTCAGAAGGAGTCTGAAGATGTATTAATATACGAAAGTACTTAAGGAAATTCCTGTTTCATTTTTCCTCCGTGGTCTGACATTGTCACATTTTTAATCACGTGTTTATTTTCGTGATACACACACACACACACACACACAACACACACACATATATATATATATATATATATAATATATATATCTATATATATATATATATATATATATATATATATATATATATATATTATATATATATATATATATATAGATATATATATATATAATTTTATATAATTAATATTTATATTTAAAAGTTCATTACACAAAAGGGTTACAACATGGTTACATGTAGGGTACACGGCTACTTGTCACAAGTTGTAGATCTCTTCCAGCTCCTCAGATGGCGGGCAGCAACCATGGATGCAGTGAACATTTCCTCTCTGGATCGCCACACTAAGGCGCTGAAAGAGAAAACTGGCGGCTCTCGGTCTCTAGCTGTTTCAATTAGCTTGGACACCGGTTCCTTAAAAAAAACTAGCAGCACTCTTACCCCAGCACCAAGTGTCTCTGAGGCAATAGAACAAACTGTAGTGGTGATCAATGTCTCTGTATTTAAGTGACTTGGCTGCTTCCCAGTGATTGGCAGCACCTGCTGCCTGTGCAGCACTGAAGTCAACATTGGTGTTGGCTAAAGTTGAAACACAAGTGTAGTCCAACACCATCTGTCTACCATTCTTCCAGGGATTCACCGTGATCTCGTCTGGGCGACCAACAGTCTCCTCAGAGTTGCGGGGCATTAAGTAACGGGGCTCTCTCTCCGCTGGACAACCGGCTGTGGTAAGGATTCTCTTAATAATGTCCTTAACCTCGCCGAGTCTTGCATGACATCCTCCTGTCCTTTGGCAGAGAAGGCCATGCCGTCCGAACCAGTCGGCCACCGCCGCCGCAAATACACCTGTATTCGGTGTGGGTTGGGGAAGCAAGGTAGAGAGCCACAGCAATTCGGAGGGCTTGTGGTGTGACACGGGTGCCGGTTGCTGACATTGGGGTTGCTAATAGGAAATCACCTGCATGGGGAGCTGCTACAGCTCTAAGTCGGGCATATATATTATGCTCGACTTATATATATATATATATATATATATATATATATATATATATATATATATATATATATATATATATATATATATATATATATACATACACACAGACTCAAAAACAAAGCCACACACCCTTGTATCGCAGCTGAAAATAAAACAACGAAAAAGCGTTGAAGACTAATGTATTCATGATAAAAATACAAAGGAATTAAGTCATAAATTACTTGCAGTACACCCACAATGCTCTATGTACACAACAGACAAGCATATTCGCAACTGAAAAATCTTAGAAAAGGCCGATTGTGAAGTAATAGAGGACGGATAAGCCAAAACTCTTTACATATATATTTATATATACAGAGATAACTAGAGCAGGTCAAGAGCTCCTCCAGGAGTCGTCTCCTATCCATTTTATCCTAGAGTGGGGCGTGGGGGGGGGGAGGAAGGTGCATGTGGAGGCGGTCTATACAGGCTCTTAAATATACATACTGTTATGAAAATATAAAAATAATACAGCTATTATACAGACAATGATAACTTCTATTGCGATATCGTCTCCACTCAATAGCTCAATAGATTTCAAAATTTTTCTTTTGTTTTTCTATTATACGATAAGTAGGACAAGAATGTAAGACTAGTAAAATGATTTCTGTAGGGAGAGATCAGATTGATTTGTGAGTAAATAAAAAATATTATAGATAATAAACAATACTTACTTGTCAGAGGAGAGATATAACTTTGCAAAATATTATAATGAAAAATACAACAATCGTTTACAAAAACTATTTTGTTCTTAAGAAAATTAAATATAACAAGCCAACAATATAAATAAAATAAATTAAAATACTTGTTTTTTTTAATAATCATATCCGAAAATTGGTCCTCCTGCTTCATATGAGGCTCAAAATTCGAATAAATTCGTCTTGAACTAAAAATTACCAATCTAACTCGTAAAAGAAAATTAAAAAAGATGATAAAATATAATAAATTGCTCCATACTGTCTATTCGAAAAACAAATAGAAAATCTAAACATAATTTTTTATGAATAATTTCTAATTATAAAAAATATATAAAAAAGGAGGTATATAGGTAAATATCACATTCTGATATGAGATACATGAAGGTGAGTTTGCCGTGAAAATTAGAATGACAAGCAAGAAAGCAATGAACAAGTCGTAGCATATAAAGGCTTGTGTATGCACCATTGTGTTTTCTATAATGTCGACGTGGCTTCCTCTACTTCCTCTAAACCATTCTTTTTACCTAAGTTCTTTTTATTCCTCCCGTGATTGATCTCCACCTCGCAGATTACAAAGGCCTCCCCGTGGCTCGAAGATTTTCCACTTTCTACAATTTTGTGGGCAAATAATTTCGCGTGTTCAATCATTTCATGACATGGGGATTTCGCCTTTTCTGGTAGATGTTGTGTTATTGATTTCTTGCTATCTACCGCGCAGAGTCCCGGAGACCTCCCATTTTCTGCCATAACGTGGCCAAAGGATTTACCGTCTTCGGTTACAGGATTGCCGTTGTCTGCTAAAAGCGTTTGACTTGCTGAACTCTTCATTCCTGCTTCAGTTCTGGCTTTCTTCTTAACCTTGGATTCTTGGAGCGCCTGCTTGAGTATTTCCTCTTGTTCTGGAGTAAAGGACATCCTAGTATAGCAGTTCTTGATGGGATGCGGGGAGCCAGCCAGCTTTACCACGCCGCTGGGGGACTCTTGGTCGTTGGGACGGCCACGGTCGTCGTGGTGGCCGTGGTCATCGGAGGCGTCCTCATCGCTGTGAGTGCTGTGACTCATCTCCTGCACGGTGCTCAGGCGTTCGTTCTCTCCCGCCACTGTCTCTGGCTTCGTCGGTGTCCTGCAGAGAAGACGGTGTTGTTAAGTTACAAATCATCCTGCAAAAGGAAAATAAGTGTTTGCTGAAATATTATATCGCTATGATGGCAGGAATTGAAGCTGTATACTTCAATGTGCTAAGTTGACCAGACGACACACTAGAAGTTGAAGGGACGACGACGTTTCGGTCCGTCCTGGACCATTCTCAAGTCACAAGCGACTTGAGAATGGTCCAGGACGGACCGAAACGTCGTCGCCCCTTCAACTTCTAGTGTGTGGTCTGGTCAACATACTTCAGCCACGTTATTGTGACTCATCGCCTTCAATGTGCTACTTGCCTGAGGGGAGAAACATTCCTCTGGAGTGAGTCCTGCGACCCTCCGATCATAGTGCCAAGGAGGGAGC
>WNGS01165523.1:37894357-37909357 GCA_020271785.1 Procambarus virginalis | reverse complement strand
TAGATAGGAAGAGAGCTAATTGGAAAGGAAGACTAAAAATAAGATAGTTTGAGAAAATGGATGGTTAGCAAGAAACATAATTGGAGAAAAGAAGGTTTGTGATAAATGTATTTCAGATAAGGATACTTTGAGAAAATGTCTATTTTATATATGATTTTGAAAAAAGATGATCTAAGTTCAAAAATCGTCCAAGAGGAAGATGATCCAAGCAAAAGATAATTCACGAGAAAAATAAGTGCATTGACAGAACATTTCACTGATTTTGTATTGCATTGCCTTGTACTGTTAATTCTTAAATTATTCATTGCAAGGCAATATTCATTGTACCATTCAATATTCATTGACACTATTGTTCTGGTATTTCAAGGACCTTTCCCCGTCACATTTTCTTGCAGGAGAGAACAGGTAAGAACAGTATGAGCCAGCATAGTGCTTGGTAGGAAGCTTATGGCCAATAAAAGAGGTCTAAGCGCCGTGGCAACAGAGCCGTGAGTGACCTCCCGGACCATAAGTCCCAGAGTATTACTTGCAAAATGGGCTAGCGGGTCGGAGGTGCAAGCCTCCACTACCAATGTAATACAGAAAATACATTGTATTACAGTATATTTCATTAGAGTACAATGCAACTCTGAACAATGTAAAAAAGTGTTTATTTTACAAAAATACATGAATTATCCCCCTACTCGCAGAATACTAGAAAACGATAATGATGAAAATAAAATTTACTGGTGGAATTCTGTTTCTCTTTTTATATTTATCTGTCCATTCGACACCGGCAGTAAGTGTCCAAGCTCTCTCTCCCCTGCCATGGCTCACCGACTGATGGCGGGTGGCAGCTAGGTCTTAAAACATGGCCTGGAGGGTGATATAAAGGCAGGATTTTGTTCACAAAATGAAACGTCACATTTGTAGGAACCAGAAGCCGAGAAGATGGGACTGTTTTAACCAGGAATGAGGAAAAGGCTGACCTATATGCAGACAACTTAATGCCAAACTGCAGATCAAGAAAGATATCCTCAACAGCATGATATTAGCACCGTGTCAAGGTATTCGAAACATATAAGGCAATGTGGCAGAATAAGGTCTGCTTGGGACTGTTACGAAGTTGTACGGACTAGCTTCTCACTCGTCTGTGCCAATTAGGTCTAGCTCAAATAACATGTTCATTTCTGTGGAAAATGGCAGATGTGCTTCCAGTCTTCGAAACGAAGAGCCATTCTTCGGTATGTAATTACAGACAAGCGTAACTGCCACGTTCTTAAGAGAATAATGTCACAAAAATGACAACCGGCACCGGATATCATGTGGTCTACAAAATAGCTGTAAGATCGTCTTGCCGAGGACATTTTTAAATCTTCTACACTAAATGGCATCAATTACCGTATGAGAAAGAGAGGGAGAGAGTGTGTGAGAGAAAGCGAAAGAGATAGAGATTAAGCGAGGGAGAGTGAAAGACATTCAAATTGACAGAAAACTTTATCCAACCATAATAACCTTTCCCAAAAAAATCTATAACAAAAACAGCTGACTCATCTCGCTATTGATATTCAAATCGGGATATTAATTTTTAATTCGTTGTTCACATGATAGCTGAAGGTGAAATGGTTTTGATGTGTTGATGTAAGTTAAATATTCAGGATATGGAAGTTATTGCATTTGCCATTTACCGACATGTTTTCAATTCTGGCACCGTAATGAATCTAGTTATGATACAACGGCATTCAAAGAGAGCATCCAGGATATAAATGAAACATAATAATTGGATCATTTTTTTTATGACAACGTTGCCTAAATAATTCATTATGTGCATGGAGAGGAATACCTTTCTCGGAAACATGAACCAAGTTAGGTTAATATAGGTATCATTAACCATGAGCAAAGTTTTCCGTGTGGTTACCCATCCAGTCACTTGCCAGATCCAACGGTTCCTAACCGAGTGCCGCTTTCAAACGTTAATGCAAAAATCGAGCAATAATTCTAAATTAATTTGTATGTTAATTTATATGTTATTAGCATCTTAAAGCAAGAGTTTTTTTTTATCTTATGTGCTCTTCATTGACCTGCGGGACCCCGATGACAGGCGACTAACCTCGTTTTGCTATAGCTGGAGATGCCTAGGAGGGGTAAGGCTGCCATAGTGATGGAGTAGGTCCAGCCCACGACCATTATCTTGACCGCCATGGAGAGTTTGAGTCGCTTGTTGAGGTGGATGGCGTAGGTGATGGCGTACCAGCGCTCCGAGGTGATCACCGTTAGAGTAAAGATGGACAGCTCTGATGCGAAGACTGTCAGGAACCCGGCTACCTTACACCCTGGGCCTGAGGAAATATGACATAATTGTGACAGAAATATCTCTTTATGATTGTGTGTCTCTCGCTCTATCACTCCTCCCAATATTCGCTTAATCTCTCTCTCAACTGTATAATATTTCTTCTCTCTCGCAATTGTTCTCACGCTCTCTCTCTATGCACCTCTGTTTATCAGCATATTTTTGTCCTGAGAACATGTGATCTCGGGTGCTTGAAAATCCTATTAATAATTCGTTGGTTAATTCAGATCTCTCATGATCCAGAAATCCTTCAGTTTTTTCATTTGTCTATTCAACAGCTTCATAATTAAATTCACTCACCAGAATCCATATTCCCTCCACGCCTCTACATACATCAGTCCTTACATTTAGTCAACAGGTAGCACGCGGAATCAATAATTTATCTCAACCAATAAAGTATATACAAGAAATAAAATCGTGAATGAGCATATTCGTTTTATAAATATAATTTTGTTAATGTTTATAATACTACGAAAATTAAGAGCATTATTTCGTTTTTGTAAACCTTTAAAATAATAACAACAACAAAAACAATTACAAATTTTAGATATAAATATATTAAATTATGAAGTTAATTTCCTATATTTTCGCCTAATTAAAATTACAGTGAAATTACAATTGCCACGGGTAATTTTTCATTCTAAACTGAGGTTTAGCTGGAACAACCATATTCACAAATAAATTAGTTGTGAAAACAAATATTTTTTAATAAGTATAATGCAAAATTTAAGAGTACCGAAAGATCCCAAATTTATAATGCACGTCCTTAAAAACTGTGACTCAAGTATTTAGTGAATAAACTGTATTCACTATTATTATCTCCCAACAATAATAGTGACTACTAAATGCCTGCAAGTGTTGTAGTACTCGGACCATCACCCCGCTCCACCCTCCAAAACAATTAAGTCTTCGTCCTGACTCGAACCCCTATATTCCCCTTGTCTCTGTTTGGCTAAATTACAGGTGAGGAGCGGGGATCCTGAGAGCAGAGAAGGGTCTATTTCCATGGCCAGGCTTGTTTTCCAAATATGTATCACATTTTCTCTTACTATTCCTTTCACAATGGTGGAACAAGACTATGGTAGTTGCATTGCATTAATCAATGGTTTTAATTGTGCTACTCAGGAGAGGAAAAATATTTATATTTTAAAATTGATATGAGTTTATAAAGTCTGTTATCATGGATATCAACAATACAAAAAGAAAATTTCAACTTATGTTATCTGCATCGTTCATATTATGACATGAACTCCACTGGGAAATTATGAAGTTTACACCATTACTCGAGGCATCTGCGTCGGACCTTATCTCCTGATTACTCCAACTTGATGACTGTAGTTTCTCCAGCAGGGAGTGACTAAACTGCCCTGAGGAAAGTGCCCAGAGAAATTACTAATCGCGAAGAGTGCCTTAGAAATTCAGTACAGCCGAAAAATAGTTAGAAACTTTGGCCTTAAAGTGCTCAAGAA
Source organism: Procambarus virginalis (assembly GCA_020271785.1). Taxonomy (NCBI): domain Eukaryota; kingdom Metazoa; phylum Arthropoda; class Malacostraca; order Decapoda; family Cambaridae; genus Procambarus; species Procambarus virginalis. Next base: position 37,905,559 of record WNGS01165523.1, on the reverse strand, counting down.
AATATGCCTCTCATAAAGTGTTAAAGTCCTATGGAAAGTGCTCTGAAAAACATGCTCTAATTTCTTAGAAAATTGCACTCTTCAGGAACGTCTCTGGAGTTGTGATCTTCAAGACGAGAAAACTGTGTCCTGCTTGGAACGATCAGGAAATTATGCCTCGGAGTGAGATGTTGGAAGGGATGGTGTTGTGAGGGAGAAATATGAAGAGGGAGAGAAGAGAAAAGTGAGAGAAGTGAGGAGGGATAGATATAAAGGGGGAAAGAGTTGTATGAAGTAACGAAACAATAAGATAGGTAAGGTCAAGATATAAAGCGATATAGGAAATTAGAGAGGAAATGAGGGAAGGTAATTAACACAGAAGGGAGAATCATTGTTGAAAATATGAGTAGGAAGAGTTATGAGAATGAAATGATGATATTTGTCACAAGGAATAATGAATAGGGGAAACAATTGAAAAGGATGAAGAGGCACAAAGAAGAGTCATAAACAAGGGACATAGGGAGAAAGAAGAGGTAGAATGGAAGGTAGAGATAGGAGGAGGATAGAAAGGTAAGAAAGGAGAGTCAGGATGGAAGGCAGAGAGAGAAGGAGGATGGAAAGGAAAGGAAACAAGGAAGGAGAGAACAAAATAGTTTAGAAAGCAGCACGAAATATTACGACCTTGTGAAGGATCGATGACGGTAAAGAGTGACGTCTGGACTCCCGTCTTCACCAACACCTCCCAACGCAAGACGTTGATGAACAGAAAGACTTTTATCCTGACTGATCTCAGTATATGCATATACATATACTCATCATATATTTAAATGTGTGTGTGTGTGTGTGTGTGTGTTGAATAGTTGAATATGAGCATTAAGGCTACATCAATGATTCTACAACGAATATTTATATTGTTCTTATTTAGTTATTCACTTGGGAAGAACGTTGACATACAGGACCTGCAGTATAGTAGACATCAGGTATGAAGTCAAGGTCAACAATGAATTTCTCCTTATACAAACAAGTTGACAATTAAATAGTCTTGCGAGTTTTTACATTGGTACAATTAAGGACAAATTCCTTGTTGCTCAGACCTTGAACCTGATATCTACTGTAAATATGTAGATCATATCTTCTTGGAATCACCTGACACTGAACGCTTGCTATAGCGAATTCTGGTGAAGGAAAGTCGTCTTCCTTTGGTATAAAAGACCCAGAATTTTTTTTTTGGCTTTCACGCTTATGAGGACTAACATAGGACTGTGACTTAATGCAGCTAGTGTCTGATTAAAACAAAGTTTTGTCAACACCTATTTTAACCATGCTCTTAAACACTACTCCAGGTGGGAGACAAGTTGACTACGCACTCAGCAGCGTAAATAGATTGTTGTTAATGGATATGCTACCGGTTATGCTCACAAAACGGAAGAAAGACATATATGAAGGACATCATAGACAAAAAGGTGACCCCTACCAACACTATCTTCAATATAAAGACAACAAGGAAAACGCTTTAAGATCGTCTATGCCCTTACATGCCCACCTCGAGACTGTCAGCATCTTGTAACTCAGAATATATATATAGGAACAAAAAGGTTCAAAGATCAAATGATCTCTACCCGCAACCAGACCATCATCATCAGAGATATCTTGTCAAACAGCATCGAAATAATTAGCAGAGACAATGACATTAGAAGATTAGACACAGCTGAATGACGATATGTAAAACATCTAAATATTAACTGCCGGCTTCCCCCTGTGTACACCTTACCATCATAAAAACCAAGATAAAATGTTCACCTCAAACCTCATCTTCTGCCCCAGCCGACATGGACTGTGTAACCCCTCATTTCATCTCATTCTTCTTGGTGTATATTATATATTCACTGCTATGAATTTAGGCCGTGATCGTATAGTGGTTAGTACATTGCGTTGTGTGTGTATGAATCTACTTTCCTAATCCCTCCACAGATGTTCAATTAATTCAGGAAACCAAATATTTTCAGCACCCTTTCCAAGTGAACAAAAAACATACGAGGGATAATCATAACACCAATTATTTAATATAACAATTGTTACAAAAGAAATAAGTATATAACTGAAAGCCTACTAGAAGACAAACTAAACTGTATACCATATCCGTTTGCATCACTTACCATTCTGCCAGTCAATGGCGTGGTTGAAGTATACGCCGATGGTGTGGAGGTCCATAACTGCTATAATGAGGAGATAGAGGCCCATGCAGAGGTCGGCCAGGGCAAGGTTCACCATCAGGAACTTGCTCACCGTCATTCTTGAAGAAGGATTACAAGAGTAGTAAAACGGAGAAGGTCGCCTGGGGTACGCCCTGGCGTCAAGAGTTTGTTCAAGTTTCCTGAGGGTGGCGCGTCTGGGTTGAGGAGGAGAGAGAGAGGAGTCACGGCAGGGCGAGGGATGCCACGGAGGGAGGGAAGGGAAGGAGAGAGGGAGGGAAGCAGAGAAGGAGGAAGTGAGGGATGTAGTAGAGGAAACAGTGTGCTACGGCTGTGGTGTGATGGAGACGAAAGGAGTCAAGGCAGCTTATAAGTACTCAGAGAGAAAGAGAGAGAGAGAGAGAGAGGACGCGAAGGAAAGTGGGATTAATCAAGCAGGAAAGGGAGGGAAAGAAGTTTACTTTAGGAAGCGAGGGCTGAGGGTGGAAGGTTTGCTTTTAGTGGCGGACCCGACCACACACCTGTCTACGTCATGTCCATATTTGTGCCATGTTATAATCTTTCATTTTTTGTTTTATTGCCGCAATCGTTGCTATTATACAGTTTTTGCTATTGTAATTATATAATACTATCAATTATTAGTATAATTATCAAAATAATAATATAAATTATTACTATAGTTATAAAAAATATAATATATAATATTTATTTGAACTAATATTATTATTACTCTGATAAGGATTTAATGTTAGTCGTATTATAAAATGTTAATTATTAGTAATTATCATTTTTATTTTTATCAATATTATTTATTAATTAAGTCAAATTAAACAAATATTTACTTATGGCTCGATAGTGATATTTGTGCTCAAAACTACAAATTCACTTTTCCTCTGCATTTGCCTGTAGCAGTAAGGGTATATTTACAGTTTATTGAATGCCATCTTGCATTAAATTAAAAGTTTTAAAGATATTTGAGTTGGTGTAGTGACTAGGTTTTAGACACGAGGAAGCTCAATAATGCGACGTGTTTTGCATGAATTCAATCGACGGGTTTTATGTTAATGGATTAATGTCTCGTATTTGTATATGTTGTATATCTGGTGCCTTTCAAAGTTTAAACAGGCGGAAGCTTTAATACGCGAGGAGGGTCGAGGTGGAGAGCCTACCGCCTCCATTAGGCCAACAGGCAACTGTCGTGTTACGCTCCAATCAAATGCAGTTTAACTGGCACATGACATCCTGTGCCAGTTAAACTGTCTTCTCTCGTCGGCTGCAATAAGTCATTTGACTTATCAGGTATCGTCTGGGGATTGACATCAAACTCTACTAGGCGTCATCCTATTTAAACGAAAATAATATTTACAAATAAACTAGATTTTATACTTGTTATCTACATTATTCATCTAAATAATACTTATGATATTATCTGACAGTCCTTCATGGTAGTTGTGGGCAAGTATGACTCACAAAGAAGGATCGTGTTTGTTATAAACCGCAACATCGTTTGCAAGTAATTACCTAAGTGTAGATACAGGATGAGAGCTCCGCTCGTGGTGTCCCGTCTCCCCAGCACTCTTTGTCATACAACGCATTGAAACTACTGACGGTTTTGACCCCACCACCTTCTCACTTAACTTGTTCCAATCGTCTATCACTACTCGGTTTGCAAAATAAAACTTTTTCATATTTTTTTTCGGCACCTTTGTTTCCTTAGCTTGATTATGGTTCCTCTTAACACGGTGTCCTTAAGTGTGAGTACTCACCTAATTGTTCTCACCTAGTTGTGCTTGTGTGGGTAGAGCTTCGGCTCTTTGGTCTTGCATCTAAACTGTCAATCAACTGGTGTACAGATTCTGGAGCCTACTGGTCTCTATCATATCACCATTTGAAACTGTGTATGGAGTCAGCCTCCACCACATCACTGCTTAATGTATTCCATCTGTTAACTACACTGACACCGAACAAAATTATTTCTAATGTTTCTGTGGTTCATTTGGGTACTATGTTTCCTTCTGTGTTCCCCTTAGTGTGTGTGTGTGTGTGTGTGTGTGTGTGTGTGTGTGTGTGTGTGTGTGTGTGTGTGTGTGTGTGTGTGTGTGTGTGTGTGTGTGTGTGTGTGTGTGTGTGTGTGTGTTTTGTGTGTGTGTGTGTGTGTGTGGATGTGTGTGTGTGTGTGTGTGTGTGTGTGTGTGTGTGTGTGTGTGTGTGTGTGTGTGTGTGTGTGTGTGTGTGTGTGTATGTGTGTGTGTGTGTGTGTGTGTGTGTGTGTGTGTGTATTCACCTAGTTGTATTCACCTAGTTGTGTTTGCGGGGGTTGAGCTTTGCTCTTTCGGCCCGCCTCTCAACTGTCAATCAACTGTTTACTAACTACTTTTTTTTCCACACCACACACAGACCCCCCCAGGAAGCAGCCCGTGACAGCTGACTAACTCCCAGGTACCTATTTACTGCTAGGTAACAGGGGCGTTCAGGGTGAAAGAAACTTTGCCCATTTGTTTCTGCCTCGTGCGGGAATCGAACCCGCGCCACAGAATTACGAGTCCTGCGCGCTATCCACCAGACTACGAGGCCCCAATACTGAGTAACTGTGTATAACCCAATACTGTGTGTGTGTGTATGTGTGTGTGATTGGGTGTGTAGATATGTGAGTTTGTCAATATTTGCACAAATCTTTGTGTCAAAATTTGTCCTTGATATTGAATTCTAAAAGTATGAATCCATTGATGAAGGTTCTCATGTGTAGATCTCATAGGTGATCCATATTTCCATCGATATAGTCGATGAAACTGAAGCAAACATGGTGACGACCACGTTCTCATTTGAGCCAGTCGTGGAAATGTAGTGCTTTAAGACCGGAGAGAAAGATAAAATATCAGAACAGTGATATAGATAAAAAGGAAGGAAATACAACTTACATTATCATAAGTAAAAGAATATCATTTGATTCAATATGAACTATACACTGGGGCACTCAGGAAAACATTGAACAAAATCTAGACAATGATTAACTTATGTCATTGAAAAAGAAGTATGACTTCACACACACATACATTTGGCACACGAGATTAAGTATAAGAATAGGGTGTGCACAGAAAGTGTGACAGTAAACAAAATTTACACCTGAAACACTAACATAAATGAGTTAAACTTTTAAAAAAGTGAGCACAAACATAATAAGTAAAAGTAGCATTCTCTCTGACATTATTATATAGAATGTAAGATATTTATGAACTAAAAAAAAGAATTTAAGTATGAATATTGATATTTTGTAGATAATGTTGTACATTCCAGATTCTGAAGAATGGTTAGTAACTATGGATATAATACTCAGATTTTTAGTTCAAAATGCAAGAACGCGTGTTAAAAGAAATCCTTTAGTGAAGCAGTACACACAAAGAAAGAGATATACGTGCAATTTATAAATCAGTACACTCAAATAACCAAAATATGCCCCATTGCAAATAATTCTGAAAAATGAGAAGTAAAAACCTAACCTAACCTAACCTATCCTACGTATACTATAAGCGATAATGCGCCAAATATAATACAAATATGTGCTATATTAGGACTGAGATAAGTTAGGCTTGGAATAAGGCAGACTTGATTAGAGCTTGGCTTAGTTAGGTGAAGTTGATCCCTCTGGCATTATTTCTACTGAGCCGCAGACTTAGTAAACAAAGGCTATAACTTCCGGTTTTTAGTGTTGGAGGAAGTTTGGGTGCTCTGTGAAGATTAAACCTGTCATCTCCGAGAAAACCGTAGCACGCAATAAAGGCTTTACTGATGTTTGCAATAAAATAACAGGAACTTGTTATTAATGAAGAGAGAGATATTGCAATCAGAAGTGTTATACACAGACGAATATCCTGTTTATTTAATCATTTCAGGGTTTTAATTTTTAATTTTCCATTTTCACCTTCAGTTTCTTATTTATTACTTTCAGCTGTTGCTTCTGTCTTCTCTCTTATTTTACGTGTTTTTAGCTACTATTCTCCCACCCCCCACCCTCTTCTGATTCAGGTTTTATTTCCTCCTCGTTTGATTTCCCTCTTGCTCAAGTTACTTTAGCGGAAACGTTGTTCATAACTCACTGGAAAAGTGTTACGTTAATCTTGTAGCCTTAAAATTCGAAATTCCTATTGTGGGATTCATGAAACACTGGGTTTGAGAAATTTAATTTTCCTCTTATCCAAAGGTTAATTTTTTTCTGTGATCTATCATACTTAATTATGTATTTTTTCATTTTCAAGCAGATAATTTCTCCTAAACTTGAAAGTTTAAACCTGATCGACATCAAGGAAGCGAACGGTCTTATCCAGACTGGTTATATCTCTATAAAAGTAGTAATTTGTTGTTGTCTGTTATGACTTAAGTAGCTTACTTTTACTTAAAAACCTGAGAGTTCTAGTGTTCTAGACATTTCACTGACCTTATCCTCATTCGTAACAGTAAGAAACTGTCTGATCTCACCAAATCTTTATTATCACCAGAAATGATGATAAAAATATTTTCTAAACCCCCTGTTTGTTGTCATACATGACTTCCCAAATGGAGATCTTACTAAAACTTGGAGGAGATGAGGACAATGATGACGGCCAGGTTGCCGAGCACGGCCGTCACCACTACCAGCCACACAGCCACACGCAGCGCCAGGTTCCCCATGATGTCCTCGCAGGGGTTGAAGGCGTCAGGCTCAGGCACACAAAGGACGTAGTGGTAGTCCTTGGACAAGTTGCCGCAGGGGAAAAAGTGGGTCTCGTTCTTCGGCAGCGGCTACGAGAGTGAGCGAGAAACAAGAAAATTTCAGTAGATAGATGGACACATATACACGACAGACGTTGAAAACTTCCTCTAACTCACTATGCAAAATTGTTATGAATAATATAACAGACAAAATGTCGTTAGAAAATGCAATTCACTCGTTCATAAAATAATTATCAGTTTGTTTATTAATGATAATTAATCACAGTCACAATGTATAATATTGTGATTGTATTAACTAATTACATTTTAGAGGGAATATAAACATTAGATTTGTACGCTTTCATTACTTGCGAGAAAATACTTAGTTAGATTTGCCTGAAGAAAAGTGAACTATAAAGCATTAAACAAATGTTTCACATAGAAAGCGCAGATCTAGATCAAAATATAATTAATATTTCTTGAAGTTTGTAAAGTGATGCAACATTCTCTAAAGGGAAAACTTCGAACGTACCACTGAAGAGTGCCAGCCAGAGTCAGGGGCGTTCTTTTTTTTGGAACTGACTTCGTCTTTTCCAGGTACCACAGGAAGCCTCCATCTTTAGGGAACCCTTCACTTGAGTACTGATGCCCGTTGTCCTCAATAGGAAATCCTTGAGTATTGTTCTGCCCAGTGATGCCACCGTACGTCTTGTCATCTCCGGAGTCCAAGGCAGGCGTGTACTCCAGCCGCTCCTGGGGATATCATTGGTCTGACAAACGATTACGTCATGAGGATGATGACCTAATAATGTATTTGTATACAGCTTATGTGTTGTATTCTTATGGTTTCGGCTATGGAATTCAGAGATAGCAAGTTGACCATTAGTGTAGGGAGACTGACAGAGACGGAAATTTGTAATACTCTAATTTTGTCTTACACTAATATTTTAGCCTCATCTTGATTCTCATGTATTCCTATTCTTTATCTATTAAATAGTCACTAAGTTTTATCTGTTTCTCACCTGAGTGATTGTCTGAATGTCTTTCTCTCTGCCTCTGTACCGTTTCTCTGTCTGTATGTCTGTCTGTCTGTCTGTCTGTCTGTCTGTCTGTCTGTCTGTCTGTCTGTCTGTCTGTCTGTCTGTCTGTCTGTCTGTCTGTCTCTCTTTCTCTTTCTCTCCATTCTAGTAGATGTACAACTTAGTCATCACTGGAATTAACGCTGACATTAATCCACTGAAACAATGTTATCCACTTTGCTTCACGTTAAGAAGGTGGTTGTGTAAGCAATGAACACATGCTGTAAATGCCAGCAATAAGGCTGTGTGTACTGTGTGCCTTTGTTTCTTACTGACTACATTTTATATATATATTATATATATTATATATATATATTATATATAATATATATATATATATATATATATATATAATTATATATAATAATATATAATATATTATATATATATATATATATATATATATATATATATCTATATGATATATATATATATATATATTATATATATATATTATATTATTATATATATATATATATTATATATATATATATATATATGTGTCGTACCTAGTAGCCAGAACGCACTTCTCAGCCTACTATGCAAGGCCCGATTTGCCTAATAAGCCAAGTTTTCATGAATTAATTATTTTCGACTACCTAACCTACATAACCTAATCTAACCTAACTTTTTCGGCTACCTAACCTAACCTAACCTATAAAGATAGGTTAGGTTTCGGTCATATATCTACGTAATTTTAACTCCAATAAAAAAAATTTGACCTCATACTATGAAATGGGTAGCTTTATCATTTCATAAGAAAAAATTAGTGAAAATAAATTAATTATAAAAACTTGCTTATTAGGCAAATCGTGCCTTGCAATTAGGCTGAGAATTGCGTTCTGGCTACTAGGTACGACATTATATATATATATGTCGTACCTAGTAGCCTATAATATATATATATATATATATATATATATATATATATATATATATATATATATTATATATATATATATATTGTGACGATAATCTCTTATCAGAGATTTAGCCTGCTATTTCTGCGACTCGCCTGTCCTCATCAATATACAAGATACGTTTTGTAGTGGCTAAACGTATTATAAGATAGCCACACGTACCAGCAACTCCCTCCTTCCCCCCACTCCAGCACCTGCTGCACCTGGTCGACGCGCCGAACCCTTCAACTGCCTAACTAGCGACTTGCGGCCATCCAGCTTCCTCATTGGCCGCCAACCAACACTCCACTCCGGCTCCTCGCCAATCACAAGTCCTCGCCAGTTATTGTTGGAGTCCCTTGCGTTTCTGCCAGCCAGAATATTGTGTGCTCGCAAGCTATGAACTCCTAAGTGACTCACCTTGTGTGGTCAAATAGAGGTTTAGTTAGTACATATATTCCAGCATTCATATTTTATTTACTTTTGTATGTCAATTCTCCTCCCCATTAACGTAATCTATTTTCATGTTTATGTATTTTTTTTCCACTTGACATTTTTTACATTAAGCCAAGATTTGCATTTGTTTCAATTGTGTTTTTTTTATTGTTATTAAAATCCAGTTTTTTATTTGTCTTTATATTTCCGACCTTACCACAGATTACCAATCACGCAGTCATTCTTTTTTTTCTTTTTTTTTTTCCTTTTCTTTTTTTTATATATTATATGTGGCCCAGCACTGACACCTGCTAGTTGGAAGACTGCCGACCACCATTTCCAACTCGTTACCGTCACATATTAAATGGGGGCCTGTCCACGGAGCTTCACTCAGGTATTGGTAATTGTGGTAAGCACTTGGCTCTTATTTCCCTTGCTTCCATTATTCACATTAATCATTCTTTATTTTATATGGTGCTGTGTATATTGTACATTACGGGAATAGCATATGGTGAGAGTGAGACAACTTTGGATTACGTGGTGACTGTAGGCGCAGTCATACTCTTAATTGGTCGTCTCCCCCTCCGTGTTATCCTCCGTGTTTAACATCTTTGTCCCCAGATATTTCTCACTTTTTGACAGATTATCACATAGGTACCCTGGTACTGTGGTCTGTCTCCGGGTCAATAGCACCCAAGTCCTGCAATCCGACTCTAGGAGGAAAAAGAGAGCTTTAGATCCTCTAGCACGAACTATTATTGGCGAATTGGGACCTCGCCGATAGTTCTCGTCACCAGTTGACACTCGCACCCCTACTCGTCGGTCAGACTGATGGTATTTACCAAAGGTAGGGAATTGGCGTTCTTTCTTTTGAGCACAAAGTTCGCTAATTCTGTAAATACCATATTCAATTTCAGTGGGTACCATTGCTTATGTTCTATAGTGACTTGGCAAGGTATGACTACATTTTTTGACTACCTCATTTATTTTGAAGCCATTTAGTGTTTCACTTGTATTTTAAAACTTAGTTTTCACTAATTAGTAGGATTTTCTTGCCTTTATCCTCCCATAGTGAGTACCAGGTACAAGATTTCCTGCGACCTTATTCATTTACCATCTTGAATTAACTTTAATTATTAATAATTCCCCACAGGATAGGTATCAGTTGCCACGTTTCCTGTTTCTGACACTCACCATATTCTCACTATATTCGTCTCCTTTGTTTTGCTATATTTTCACCATGTTCCGCTTACAAGTTTCAAGCAGATCCAGAAAGTGAAATAGGGACCTTACGTCACGCTAAGAGGGTCGATTTGTTAACTCTTGCACATGAGTATCACTTAGAAGTTCCTGATGGAGCCAACAAATTTGCCATTAATAATATGATACTGGATCACCTTGCTGATGAAGGTATTATAGATTCTTCTACTCATGAACAGTACATTATTTCAGATAAGGATGACTTGAGAGCGATAAAGCTCAAATTGGAACTTGCCAAGATCGAGCTACAGCAACAACAAGAAGCAGCTGCAAGCAGAGAGCGTGAAGCTGCCCTCAGAAAGGAAGAACAGCGCGTGAAGCTGCCATTAGAAAAGAACAACAAGAAAGAGAAATCCGCCTCAAAAGCGTGAGGCAGCCCTGGCCAAGGAAGCAGCTGCCATCCGGAGGAAGAAAGTGAAAGGGAGGCCCTACTCCTCAAAGGACAGCAAGAACGCGAGTTGGCCTTATACAAACAGCGACTAGAGATACAACGGGACACGACCAACGACAGGCAGAAGCAGCTCTTAACTGTCGTGACCAAGAACGCGCGAGGGACGCTGCACACCAAGCTCAACTGCAACAAGCGGCAGCTAGTCTTCCTCCCAGTTTCAATATCTCCATGCAAGTAAGTTAATGCCCCCGTTCCTCGAAACGGAGGTTGATGTGTTCTTT
>WNGS01165523.1:37716337-37735917 GCA_020271785.1 Procambarus virginalis | reverse complement strand
CAATATCAGAGACTTCCTCCTGACTTACACATCTCCAGTAATGTTCATGACATCAGTACTAGTCGTTCCACAGTGAAAAAAAAATACAGTTTGGGACATCAATAAAGTTACCCGTCTTATACCGAGATATACAGAGAATTAACAATTTAAGAATTAGTACTTGTCACTAGAATTATACAAGCCTATATAATCCGCAGATGAACTGAGCGACATGAAGGGACACAAGTTCAAGGTGGTCGGGTGGTGGTAGTGCCATACACAAACTACAGACGGGACTTTCCTGGCTATAAAAACCCGTCATTCATCTGAATCTCTTGACTTCAGCATGCTTCACACCCTCGCCGCCAAGCTCAATCACGTGAGAACTCTAGTTAATTTTTTTTAAGTTTCCAACATTATATCATGAATATTTTCAATTCAAATTCATCTAAGTGACAGACTACTTGTAAATTTATTTTAGCCATGGATCCTCACCAGAAAATTGCACGAGTTTACAAGTTAGCTAAAAGAATTCACTTGGCATAGATGATGCAGGTAGTTGAAGCCTTCTTGCAACTGTATATCCACATGGTCTATACTTAATATCTCAAGCCACTTTCCAACCCCATATGTTATGAAATCCCAAAGTTAACGTGCTCCATAAGTAGTAATAAAGTGCTGAAGCTTTCTAAATAATTCGAAGTTATTCAACCTCCCAACACGAGCATTATGACCAATGCAAAAACCAAATGTTTTTTTAAATCTCCATCGTGCATGAAGATGGACACGCACCTTTCATCAGGATTTATTCTGGTGGTGCAGAGAGAGAAGGTGAATGACCTACAGACTGAGCCTGACTTATTGTGGAGAGCCAACGGTAAAAATTGTACGTCAAGTGAAACCTATACGCCATTTCTCGAGCTAGTCTCCACTAACTAAGAATATGAAGATCAAAGACTAACTATGGCTACCTCACGCTAGTCTAGCATGTTACCCCACGCTAGTCTAGCATGTTGCCTCACGCTAGTCTAGCATGTTACCTCAGTCACTATGAGTTGCTATTGTTCTCATGCTGTCTTCCTCTGGAAGATTAATAAGATATAGTAACATAGATCTATGCCCTGTTAACATCCCATCCTCCTTGAAGACTAAGCCGCGATAAAAAAATCTGTATAGTTATAAAATGGATAAATTATATACCTTTTAAAACTTTATTAAATATTTATGACAGTTACTGCAGGGCTGAATTCGGCTCTCCTTCCAACCTTTAGAAGAAAATTACAGCAATTACTATTGATTTATACAAGGAATATTATACCAATTTCTCATCGGATTAAGAAATAAAAACATTACCTTTCTCATTAGGAAAGGAATTTCCAAATAATTTAGTTAGTTACTTTGTCCCACGATGTTTATCATCGAACACCTGGAACTAAAGGTTAAAATATAGAACGTAAAGGGAAAAATTATATCCAAGGATAATTCCTCTTACCAAATGAAGGTCTTACCGAGATGCCAATACCACGGCAGAACCCGCCCCTCCCCCTCTATGCCTGTAAAATAAGAATCGACTCAGCTTTAATATATTTATTTAAATTCTAATATAAAATAATTCCACAAAAATACAAAGTAAAGTTGGAAGAACTGTATTATATATCCAAAGTCTATAGCACTAATGTGAGGTTGAACCATTTGCATAGACCCTACTTTAATTGGATTTACCTTCACATATAACCCATCATCATTAAGGCTTGATGTGTTAGCTGAAGAAATATGCCAAATGAAGTGCGTGCGGTGGTGTGTTTCATTTACCAGCTTAGTATGTTCTAGCTGGAGACTGCCATGGAGAGTTAGTGTGGTATGGGATGATTGTAAAAGTATGCTGTCAATACTCCCTGGAGCGTCTAAGGTGTTAACCTGGGAACTAACACAACACCACTCCCACTGACTCCCTGTGTTGCTCCCATATAAACACGAATATATGGAACTCAGTCAGTTTGGTTTTTACTAGCAATTATGCTGTGTAATGGATGGAAGATCGAAACTAACGATAAAGTCAAGTAAAATAATCGTACTAATTAATGAATTCAAATATTGTTTTAAATCCTTCCAATCTTAATTTATTAATTAAGATGAGATACAGATTTTCTGAACAACGGCCGCACGGTAGAACATAACAAGAGGGGAACACAAAGCCTCTACCTTTATCATCCACACTGATGTCAGACACCAGTTATTCAGAGCTGTTACCAAGCCGGCGAACAGTTACACTGTAAATGGGGGAACTATAGCAGATGACAAAATATTTTTTTGCTAACAGTAAGGTATAATAAGAACATTTATATTCAAATCAGGAAGATAAATACGTAACTGCAAAACTTTAATAATAAAACCAAAAACAATTAATAATAATTCTAGCCTTATATAGTCCCAGCTAGTAAATACTAACATTACTCACTGCAAGCGACTGGATGTGGACAAACACTATATTAATAACACGTGAAATAATTTCTCTTCTGTAATATCAGACCAGAAAACACGCTTTTGCTTTTTATACTTACACCTGGTAGTAAACTTCAGGACCTGAAAATTTAGCGTTATTGGATTTCCCATGCAGAAGAGCAGTAAATTTATAATTTACTACAGAGGAAAAAGTGCAGATTAATATATTCTAATGAATTAGGGGAAATTTTAAACGAAATTTGTTTGCTGTTTCTGTTTGCCTCTGACATAATTACTTGGTAGTTACGAGATGCGTCCACCACTGGTGGAGGAGTTCGGGCTCCCCAGAGCTGACGGCAACTGGACTGGGACGTGGGGACCCTCCAGCACCAGCAGGCAGACTTCTCCCTCATCCTCTCACCAACATCCAAGAGGCTGCCGGTGGTCGACTTTTCTCGGGTCTACAACCCCGTGTCCGTCTGTATTGTCTCTCTCAAACCTGGGTCTCTGCCTCAATACTTCCAGCTGGTGATGCCCTTCGCGGTAAGTGGACGACAGTTTGGCATCTAATAATCACCTCGACAAGACTCAAGTTTTCCCCACACCACTTCCATCAGCTTTAGGAGGATTTTTTATATAATAATGCTGTTGTAACATTGACAACCACTACTGCTGCCATTGTAACATTGGCTATGACTACCCAATGTAAAACTTGGTGAAATAGTCACCACTGTGACCTTCTATAATGAATACTAAACTAATAAATGTACACACTTCTTATCCTGAGTAACACTTCCTATCAGTTGCACTTGGTAACACTGTTATTGAACACTTGTAATATGAGCTGACATATGATGGTTACACCGGATCAAAGGTACACTGTCAACAAGGAAATGCTACACAGGATTAAATACGCTGCCACCATCCTGCCTTTGACCACTGAGACTAATCAAGCAACGAGGCAAGAAACATTGCTTGGCTTGGAGAGTACTTTCTATAACTGTCATTAAATATGAGACGGTTGTCAGCCACGATATCAAAAGATTCTAAGAGGATTCAACAATTGACACAGACGGGAAATTTAACATGAGTTTATTGAGATACCAAATTATACTAACACCACGATAATTCCTACTCTAACACTGGCAACAAGTTAAGAAATTTAGACATGGAACAAAATTACAGAGATCACACACATTACCTTAAACAAGACCTCTGTCTCCGTCCGGTGGACACTGTCTCTCCCGGCCTGTGGATGATGTCACAGAACCGGCCTCGATCCGGGAGCACCGTACTCTCTCTCTCCCCTGGCTCTACAGGCCCCTATATACACCATTACAAAAGGGGGGGGGGAAGATTTTTTTGTGAAACCTACACCAAGAAATAAGAGGGCGGCCACACGTGTACAAACACTCAAGAATTTATCATTAAACTTGTTTGACATAAACCATAAACTGTTTCAAGAGAGGACTTATTAATTACGTGTATGGCTGACCCTTTGACCTGGTAAAAGGGGGAAATCCAAGCATGTTTACACATGAGGATCTGGAGTCTACTCCCTTACCCTCTTGACAAGAGTATCATGAATTATTACATACTTGAAACTTGTGCTGAATAAGACTAACCCAGGAATTTTTAATCAACATACAAGAAAACCGGAGGGCATCTGGGCTGACCTCTTGGAGCAGACTTCCCTGGTTGAGCTCTCGAGGGGGGGGGGGGGTCATGGGTGTTACAGCTCCCTTTCCCCGGAGTTAAGACAAAATCGTGTGTATGAAATTAAGCACAATTTTGTCTTATCCTAACTCATCCCAAATACCACAACTTAACCCTAAAAGAGAAAAATAAAAAAAAATTGCCAGTGACATTTTGATAAAAGTAAACTAACTAAATTAACATGATGCAAAGTACATTATACAGTAACACTTCAGTAAGAACAATACATAAATGTAAAATGGAAGAAACAAAAGTACAAAAAAAATCCTGGCAAAGTACCAGCAATGACACCCTCACACATGATACAATTGCGAAGATCATAATATGACAAAAGTATATAAAAAAGACAAATCCCGACTGCACACAAGGCAGTCCAGCAAGGCTTCCCCTGAAGGCTGGAAGACCCAAACAAAAATCGCCTTAAAACTAGCATGATATATATAAAAAAAATAAAAAAAAATATCCCAAATGGAACAGGAAACTTAGAACTAAAAATCATATAACGTTAAAAATACAAGTAATACATGATAAATACGGAATACTATGATCCAATGACACATCCTGCCTGCACACTAGGCAGGCTAGCAAGCCTTCCTCAGAAGATCTGAAGAACAAAACATACACAAATAAAATGATCAACAACATGAAAATATATGTAACATTCCTATTCTAACATAAAAATGAAGTAATTAAAAATAACAGGTAACATTATACCCTAAACCTCTGCTGGGTACCTCATGACCCACAGCCAAACCTATGAGTTATACAAGTTATAAAACATGGTTACAAAAACAACTGACATCAAAACTCTGCAACAGAACCGTACGTTACAGAACACTTGTCGGCCAATCCAATACCGCACAAGACAACAGTGCCAGGGTCAATCTCCATGCACCCTGCACACACTGAAAGTAAGACTACCTCTTACCACAACAGAAACATTTCTTAACATTACAACATTTTATTGAAAAAAAGGCATGCAAATAATACAAAAAAAATATGTACCCAACACTGGTACCAAACAGGGAACCTGGACACTCATCACCAGGACAGACTTATCACATAGACACATACATGAAATAAAATAATAATAAATTTCACGATAAAGTTAGTGCTAGAGACCCAAGTCATCCAGCTAAGATCACTGTCTAGGACCACTTTTCTAGGTCTAGTTTCTTTTACATCCACATAAATGTAACACTTTTCCAACTGATTCGACAAAACTATTTGACACCGTTAATAATAGAGTCATTTCTCTGAACCATCATTCGTAAATCTTGACACATCAATGTTCATGTTGATATACGCGTTTTCTATTGCGCATCCATTATACTCTCGCGTGGTGGCCTGATGTTGGAGACCTGATGTTGGAGACCTGAAGTTGGAGATCGGATGTTGGAGATCTGATGTTGGAGATCTGATGTTGGAGATCTGATGTTGGAGATCTGATGTTGGAGATCTGATGTTGGAGATCTGATGTTGGAGATCTGATGTTGGAGATCTGATGTTGGAGATCTGATGTTGGAGATCTGTTGAAGGTCCAGCGTCTGCCCGTCGATGATGCCTGCATATACCCTGAGATCTTCTTGCAACAGCTCTGGGGTACGTCTGGTGACGGAGCGAGTCTACTGGTGACAGACTCCTCGTCAGCTGCCCAACTGCTCGAAGGTGGTGGCGTGAAGAGCAGCGGCGAGTGACCGCGGCCGGGGACGTGGCCGGTCACAGGTGAACGGTGTTGGGAGAGATGTATGGAAGCACATCTCACATCCAGTTGCTTGAAGCTGAAGGTCGATGATGAGTGACAGCAGCTACAGAGCAGGAGTCGTGACAGCAGGGCAGAGAGTGTGACGTCAACGAAGTCTTGCAACAGAAGTAAGCAGGTGCAGGTTTTGAGGCGTGGGTGGCGTGGCGGCAGGCCAGGTGGATCCCGACTTCAGCTCCTGGGGCCCATCACTGTACAGGCGTTGCTTGTGTCACATTCTACTGAGCCGGTACGCCTTATCGCGCATGCCCTAATGTGCCTGACCTTGGGCCGATGGTGCGAAACGTGCACCCTATTGGCGAGTCAAACACACTCAGTAGGGAGGTGCTGTTGGAATGTGACCGCCTCGTTGCGCATCTTGGTGGAGTCAGTGATGTGGCATCCCCAAGGACGAGGGGAACTGATAGGTGACTGCTGCCGGCATACCCGCTTGTTGACCTCGCGCCTCCACTTCCGGTGTGCCTGCACGGTGTGTCGCAGCAGGCAGGTGGGTGCTTCTGATGATGAACTGCAAGACTGGAGCCCACCATGGTACGTTGACATCTGGACAGCTGTGCTCTGCTGGCTTGAACTCTGGCTTGGACAACCTCGTGTGGTGAGAGGTGTCGGCTGGGTGAATGGTGTAACTATCACCCTCCCAGGTAACCGTGTGGTGGGGTTACTGGGATTGTTGGGAGGGGGTGGGGTGTAACGTAACCCCCTCTCCACTGTACCAGAGGGGTGACCCCTCTGGCCTCAATGTTGGTTCACGAGTAGCAGGTACCGGGGACAGAGCGGTGTGGACAAGCAGACCTGGGGAAGACAGATTAACACTCCGACTGGCGGAAACAAGGACTCTCCCCTGGGCTTTGGTGACAGGGTACAGCCCAAGAGTAGGTAAGGCATGAACTCTGAATACATTCCATGACAAAATCTCAAAACAATTGCCAGTTTAAGAACTCTGATAAAAACTGCTAAGGGGCAAGACAACTTACTAAAACTCTCCCTGCCTCGCCCGTGACCTCGTTAACATAGGGTGACAAGGCTGACCCTGGGTACCAATGAGAGTTGACAGAAGGTCCTCCTCTCCTTCCTGGGCAATCCCAGCTGGGTCAGTCAACTCAGAAGGGTCAGGAATGGGAATCGCTGAAGGCAGTTCCAGTTCCTCCCTGGCAACGTAACACTTTAATTTGTTGACATGAATAGTTGTGTCACCCTGGTCATCAAAAATTCCCCTGATCAGAAAATTAACTGGTCCAAGCTTCTTAATTACTCTGTATGGTCCACGCCATCTAGGTGCTAGCTTCCTACTTTGATTGGCAGGTGCCTTTTCATTTAACCTCATAACCAAGCTTCCCTCTCTAAGTGTCAACGGTTGAACCTTCTTATCATAATAGTGCGCATACCGGCTCCTCGCAGTCTTAGAAGCCTCAGCGGCAATCCTCCAAGCATTTCGCATTTTAGAGAGGATTTCTGAAGGATAATCCTCACCGTACACAATCTCGTGTCTGTTAAGCAGACCTGATGGGAAATTACATGAGCGCCCCGTGAAAAGCAGCAGTGGTTGAGTGTTAATTGACTGATGAATGGCAGTGTTCAAGGCTAGTTGAACATAGGGGAGTTGTTCATCCCAGGTGGCAGCATCTTTCTCTGCAAGAATTGCTAGCATATCCTTGATTGTACGATTGGTTCTTTCAGTCATACCGTTTGCTTGCGGATGGTAAGCAGTCGTGAGGGCTGTTGTAGTTTCTAAAATTTTACAAACTTCTTTAAAAGTGTTACCAACGAACTCTTGACCTCTGTCAGATACTAATACTTTAGGTGGTCCAAACACAGTGACAAATTTACTTAAGAAAGCGTCTGCAACAGTCTGCGCGTCCTTACGAGGAAGAGCAACCAAGGTAGTGAACCGGGACAGATGGTCCACTAGAACCAACACGTAGCGATTACCCGAATGACTACTATGTAAATCAATCAAATCTGCTCCCACACGATCTAAAGGCTCAAAAATTTCAGGGAACTCTTGTAGTGGCGCTTGTACCTTAGGGGTACCTTTTCGTCGTTGGCAGTTGGCACAAGATTTAACAAACTTAGTTATATAAGATAACATCCCAGGAAAATAGAATAAAGTTTTTGCTCTCATATAGGTCTTAAAGACCCCAGGGTGACCAGCGATCTTAGATGCATGCGCGAGTTTCACGGCCGATGATCTTAACGCGTCGGGGATGACTAACTGATAAACCGCACGATCTTTCATGTCGTTAACATAGTATAGGACACCCTTCTGCAGGTCAAAATGTTGCAGGGGAAAGTTACCTTTCTTCATAGGGTATTTACCACCCTCCAAATATTCAATTATTTCCTTCCATCGCTGTTCTCCCATTTGAAATTCTCTCATTTTATCACTTGCAATAGTTTCAATGTTGACATTTACGTTAACTGACGCGATGTTCCTACTCAAGGTGTCTGGCACAACGTGAGATGGACCAGGCTTATACAGGATCTGAAACGAGTGAGCTGACAGCTCATGAGACCAACGTGACATCCGGGGACACTTTGTTTTCTTTTTAAATATATAAGTGAGAGCTCTGTGATCTGTGAAAATAACAAAATGACGTTGGAATAGGTAAGGCTCAAAATAACGAACACTTTCAACCACAGCAAGTGCTTCCTTGTCTGTTGCTGAGTATCTAACTTCAGGTCCCTTCACTTTTCTACTGAAATACGCCACAGGGTGAGGATGGTTCTCTGAATCACGCTGCATTAAGCACCCTCCTATGGCAACACCACTAGCGTCTGTATGCACCTCCCACTCCTTATCAAAGTCAGGCACAGCTAATACTGGGGCGGTAATTAATTGACTTTTGAGTTTAGTATAAGCCTCATCATGTTCTAATGTCCACATAAATTTAGCATTCTTCTTTACAAGGTCAGTTAAAGGCGCTGTTATACTAGCAAACCCCTCAATATGGCGGCGGAAGTATCCGGCTGCTCCCAGAAACCGGCGCACATCCCTTGCTGACCTAGGCCTGGGCATCTCAGCAATGGCGCGGCATGAGTCTGGGTCAGGGCGGATGCCATCTGTGCTCACCTGGAACCCCAGAAACTTGAATTTCTGAGATGCCAGGGTGCACTTGTTAATATTTAATTTGAACCCTGCCTTGTCTAACAATGAAAGTGTCTCAGTCAAGTCCCGAAGGTGTTCATCAAACGACCTGGAGTAAATAACCACGTCATCCAGGTATGCTAATGAATGTCTACCTAACACAGGACTGAGGATGAAGTTAATAGCCCTCTGAAATGAAGAAGGGGCTGTCTTGAGCCCAAAAGGCATGCGCTTAAACTGAAACTGGTGAACCCCATCAGAGAACGCTGTTTTCTCACGGTCCCTAACTGCAACCGGAATAGCCCAATATGCTGACTTAGCATCCAGAGTCGAGAAATACTTGGCTGCCGCGAACTGATCTATAATCTCCTGAATCCGAGGTAAGGGGTACACGTCTCCCTTTGTAATTTCATTAACTTTCCGATAGTCGACACAAAACCGGTAACTACCATCTGGTTTGCGCACCAGCACCACCGGAGACAACCATGGTGAAGTACTTGGTTCTATAACTCCCTGTCTTAACATCTTCTGACACTCCTCTCTGATAGTTTTCTTAGCCTGTTCCGGGAGCCTCCACTGTCTCGTATACACGGGCTCGTGATCACCTGTTGGAATGGTGTGCTCAATTCTGTCTAACAACCCAATTTGATCGTCGTCCGTTGCAAATAATTTGGGGAACATCCGCAGAACTTCCCGCACCCGTTTTCTATCTAACTGTGGAATGTGCTGTAAATCTAGAGCTGATATTAATTTATTCAAATTGTTGGTATCGCAAGGTGGCGTGAGCACCGTTGTGCTGTGCTTAGAAGTCTTACCAGTGTCTTTAACATTAAGAGCGCCACATTGCACAGTGTTTGTAAGTGTTTCTGATGGGTCTGATTGAAAGATCGATGTCTCCTCTAAGATAATACCATGAGACACCCGATCACCCACTCTGAAGCGGTAGGTCTTGTGTGAGAGATTGACTACAGGTATGAGGGCACCTTTGTCCAGGACAACAATTAAGTGGTGGGGAATTAATAGTTTATCAAACCTGCCAGCCACCAGAAGGGTAGTGCCAGGCTGGATATGACGACCCACGGCCACCCTAAGGAATCTAAATGACCGTGGTGGGCAAGTTTGCTTGTCAAAAGCATGTAAAATACACGACTTCTTATTATTGTCTGGAAGAGACTGAAATAAAAACTTTGCATAATTGGCATGATGTTTCTGCTTCCGCTGGATGGCAGCTACAACGGTGGATGGTCAGTCAATGTCACCGGATAAGATACAGTACCTAATTTCAACCGGCAATATCTCGACCCTTTCTCAGCAGACAGAGAATATGAGAACCTGTGTAAGAAATCCATACCAATCAAGATATCACCCGGATAAGCAAGATTCTGAACCACTGTACAAGTGTGAGGGTACGACCCATCATGACCTATTTCAAAATTAATTGTGGAAAAAAAAAATTGTAACATTGACAACCCCTACTGCTGCCATGTAACATTGGTTATGACTACCCAATGTAAAACTTGGTGAAATAGTCACCACTGTGACCTTCTATAATGAATACTAAACTAATAAATGTACACACTTCTTATCCTGAGTAACACTTCCTATCAGTTGCACTTGGTAACACTGGTATGAACACTTGTAATATGAGCTGACATATGATGGCTACACCGGATCAAAGGAACTCTGTCAACAAGGAAATGCTACACAGGATTAAATACGCTGCCACCATCCTGCCTTTGACCACTGAGACTAATCAAGCAACGAGGCAAGAAACATTGCTTGGCTGGAGAGTACTTTCTATAACTGTCATTAATATGAGACGGTTGTCAGCCACGATATCAAAAGGTTCTAAGAGGATTCAACAATTGACACAGACGGGAAATTTAACATGAGTTTATTGAGATACCAAATTATACTAACACCACGATAATTCCTACCCTAACACTGGCAACAAGTTAAGAAATTTAGACATGGAACAAAATTACAGAGATCACACACATTACCTTAAACAAGACCTCTGTCTCCCCGTCCGGTGGACACTGTCTCTCCCGGCCTGTGGATGATGTCACAGAACCGGCCTCGATCCGGGAGCACCGTACTCTGTCTCTCCCCTGGCTCTACAGGCCCTATATACACCATTACAAAAGGGGGGGGGAGATTTTTTGTGAAACCTACACCAAGAAATAAGAGGGCGGCCACACGTGTACAAACACTCAAGAATTTATCATTAAACTTGTTTGACATAAACCATAAACTGTTTCAAGAGAGGACTTATTAATTACGTGTATGGCTGACCCTTTGACCTGGTAAAAGGGGGAATCCAAGCATGTTTACACATGAGGATCTAGAGTCTGTCTACTCCCTTACCCTCTTGACAAGAGTATCATGAATTATTACATACTTGAAACTTGTGCTGAATAAGACTAACCCAGGAATTTTTTTATCAACATACAAGAAAACCGGAGGGCATCTGGTTCTATATTCTATAGGTTCTATAACTCCCTGTCTTAACATCTTTTGACACTCCTCTCTGATAGTTTTCTTAGCCTGTTCCGGGAGCCTCCACTGTCTCGTATACACGGGCTCGTGATCACCTGTTGGAATGGTGTGCTCAATTCTGTCTAACAACCCAATTTGATCGTCGTCCGTTGCAAATAATTTGGGGAACATCCGCAGAACTTCCCGCACCCGTTTTCTATCTAACTGTGAATGTGCTGTAATCTAGAGCTGATATTAATTTATTCAAATTGTTGGTATCGCAAGGTGGCGTGAGCACCGTTGTGCTGTGCTTAGAAGTCTTACCAGTGTCTTTAACATTAAGAGCGCCACATTGCACAGTGTTTGTAAGTGTTTCTGATGGGTCTGATTGAAAGATCGATGTCTCCTCTAAGATAATACCATGAGACACCCGATCACCCACTCTGAAGCGGTAGGTCTTGTGTGAGAGATTGACTACAGGTATGAGGGCACCTTGTCCAGGACAACAATTAAGTGGTGGGGAATTAATAGTTTATCAAACCTGCCAGCCACCAGAAGGGTAGTGCCAGGCTGGATATGACGACCCACGGCCACCCTAAGGAATCTCAATGACCGTGGTGGGCAAGTTTGCTTGTCAAAAGCATGTAAAATACACGACTTCTTATTATTGTCTGGAAGAGACTGAAATAAAAACTTTGCATAATTGGCATGATGTTTCTGCTTCCGCTGGATGGCAGCTACAACCGGTGGATGGTCAGTCAATGTCACCGGATAAGATACAGTACCTAATTTCAACCGGCAATATCTCGACCCTTTCTCAGCAGACAGAGAATATGAGAACCTGTGTAAGAAATCCATACCAATCAAGATATCACCCGGATAAGCAAGATTCTGAACCACTGTACAAGTGTGAGGGTACGACCCATCATGACCTATTTCAAAATTAATTGTGGAAAAAAAAATTGTAACATTGACAACCCCTACTGCTGCCATTGTAACATTGGTTATGACTACCCAATGTAAAACTTGGTGAAATAGTCACCACTGTGACCTTCTATAATGAATACTAAACTAATAAATGTACACACTTCTTATCCTGAGTAACACTTCCTATCAGTTGCACTTGGTAACACTGGTATTGAACACTTGTAATATGAGCTGACATATGATGGTTACACCGGATCAAAGGAACTCTGTCAACAAGGAAATGCTACACAGGATTAAATACGCTGCCACCATCCTGCCTTTGACCACTGAGACTAATCAAGCAACGAGGCAAGAAACATTGCTTGGCTTGGAGAGTACTTTCTATAACTGTCATTAAATATGAGACGGTTGTCAGCCACGATATCAAAAGTTCTAAGAGGATTCAACAATTGACACAGACGGGAAATTTAACATGAGTTTATTGAGATACCAAATTATACTAACACCACGATAATTCCTACCCTAACACTGGCAACAAGTTAAGAAATTTAGACATGGAACAAAATTACAGAGATCACACACATTACCTTAAACAAGACCTCTGTCTCCCCGTCCGGTGGACACTGTCTCTCCCGGCCTGTGGATGATGTCACAGAACCGGCCTCGATCCGGGAGCACCGTACTCTGTCTCTCCCCTGGCTCTACAGGCCCCTATATACACCATTACAAAAGGGGGGGGGAAGATTTTTTTGTGAAACCTACACCAAGAAATAAGAGGGCGGCCACACGTGTACAAACACTCAAGAATTTATCATTAAACTTGTTTGACATAAACCATAAACTGTTTCAAGAGAGGACTTATTAATTACGTGTATGGCTGACCCTTTGACCTGGTAAAAGGGGGAAATCCAAGCATGTTTACACATGAGGATCTGGAGTCTGTCTACTCCCTTACCCTCTTGACAAGAGTATCATGAATTATTACATACTTGAAACTTGTGCTGAATAAGACTAACCCAGGAATTTTTTATCAACATACAAGAAAACCGGAGGGCATCTGGGCTGACCTCTTGGAGCAGACTTCCCTGGTTGAGCTCTCGAGGGGGTGGGGGGGGTCATGGGTGTTACAATAAGACAATTAAAAACGTTTCTTTTATAATTACGATCAGATGAGCTGAGAAGTAATATATATGCAGTTTGTTTCAAAAGTTGGGCTCGATCCCAGATCATTCTAGTAGAGCCGCATCACCCCGTAGCCAACATCCCAGCTCCTTGTCATACTGGCTTAGTGCTTTCTCAACAAAACCTGGATGCAGAATGATATAAGAGACGGTTTGTTTTCCGCCAAAGATGTTTAATTTCCATCATCCCAGGAGAACTGTGGCTAGCGATCCTGGTGAGCGTGGCGGGCTGGGCCTTAACCCTGTGGCTGCTGGGGATGGCGTGGTCGTCCTGGGGGCCTGAGCACAGCAGCATCACTCTCAGCAATGCCTTCCTGCACAGCTGGGGCACCTTGCTGCAGGGTCAATCCACCTACAATCTTCGCCACTCGGCAGAACGTGTGGGTTGTGATCCTTCTAATGCTGTAGCGTAGTGTTATATATATTTTGTTTAATCAATGTTCAGCTCGCAGCTTACATATTGCTACGTGTATTATTCTTGGCCGGCAGGTTCTTGAGCTTATATTAAGCTTCCACTCTATCTGAAAGCAATATGGAAATGTAATTAGCTATGTTTATTTCTCTTTAATGAATCGTCTGAAAACAGCTTTTACTGGATGAATATCATTGTCCTTCTAAGTATAAGTCATTGTGTAAATTACCGATTATGTCGCTTTAAACTGTAACCCGGTTGAAAATAAGTGACATAAAAGCTTCATATAATCCTGATGAAATGTCATATAATTAATATATCTATGTGGGAAAAACCTGCTGTGATTGATATAAGAGGAGACTACCAGAGACTTGTACTGAACTAAATTAAAAAATTACTGTATGCAAATTAATTCAACTAAAATCTCTAGCTAGGGTCGTAAATCCTAGCTCCTCTTTTCCTAATGACAGATAATGGGCTGTAAGGGGCAGGTGGGGTGAGTGAATTAGTTGATCGGTTGATTGCAGTTCCACGTCCACCTGCCAACAGGTATCTCACATCAGCTTGTATTTTATACAAGGATAAGATTATATAAATTCAGTTATATAACTGAACACTGGCTCTGTTTAAATCAGAGATTTAAACATACACAGTCTAGCCTAGCACCTTAGCAATTAACAGCCAATACACTTATACTTTAAACAACTTAAATTGTAAATTGTAAAGTATGATAAATGACCTAATATGGTCTGAGTACTGTTACTGAGTACTAAAATTATTCAATTAAATGAACTTTATGATTACTTAAAAATAACTAAGCAAGCAATTGTTAACTTAATTTATATATTCAAGTATTTGCAATGTATATGATCAATGTATATGATTAAATACAGTCAGCTTGTTGAATCTCTTCCTACACTCTGGACACTCATGATTATTTGTTTACTTATTGTGACAATCTTCTCTGACACTGGACACTCATGAGGTTCAGAGCTTGGATAAGATTCTGCTGTACCACAATATTAATAATAAACTCACAGAAATATGAGGCGTTGCCTCGCCTTTTTACCGACTATCAGTCTTATAGAATATTAATGTTATACTAGCTTTAATTGGCCAACTAATACGCTACAGTAATAACATTCAATAAACTTAGCTGAAGCCGGGTGCCTGTCTGACAAAGTGTGCCAGACTGAAGAACTCTCTTGGCGAGTTTAGGCACGATATTTTAGATTACAGCGTTGCTGTTTGACGTACGAGTAGCGTTGCTACGGATTGGACTGCGTTGCAGAAGATAACAATGAAGATTAGGGATGAGATTAGGGATGAAGGTGGAGACCGCGTCACTAAATGCTCCACTCTACACTTATAGATATAAATGTTCTAGGATTTTCCTTGTTGATATATTGTCCAGGTACTCCCCCAGTTCTAGAGAGTGTTCACTGGTGATAATGATATTAGATAAGGTGTCCTTGAGCTGAAAATGTTCGCTAAGGGACCGTCACGTGTACACTGTTGTGTAAACATACGTGTTCTGCCCGGGGGCTGTGGTGGGCGCTTCTCTCCCGAGATGCCCTCCCCCATCCCCCTTGAAAAAGGGGTTACTTACAATGAATATTGATTGATTATTTTTACAGTCTAGACTTATGATTGAGATAAGATGTGATTATAATAAAATATGATATAGGATTTAAAGATTATAAGTAGTACTTGATAATACCACTGACTCTTAATAAGGATTCGATTTTATCTCTACCGGATACTACGTCATGTTCCAATAAATTTTTAATTAACAAATCCTTCTAGAAGCTTCTGGATCCTTGAAAGAACATGCACTAAGTCACGTAGGCATCTATAGGGCCCTATGGCGTACGTGATCATAGTGGCATCATCTAGGATCAAGCTATATTGTGAATCTATTGTGATTCTGATATGATTCTGATATGATATAGATTTGATATAGATATGATATAGATATGATTTGATATGATATTGATATGATATAGAAATAATACATTTCTTAGATGATTATTAGATATGGTGGGTAAAATTTCCCACATCTTCCAGAGGGAGAGAACTGGCACAGAGTCCTATACTAAGGACAGTAGTAACCATATGTATTTATTTACTCTCCATCGGATTGATAATACAAGTGCAAATTTTGCTTGCACTTTTGTGCGGCTGTCCGTTGTGGACGATTGTGCCTGTTAGGAGTCTGTGGGTCATGTGTAGTTAGAATGTCTTGAGGTCTCTCAGGATCTAACTGCAGCTGGCTCACTGATTCCATGTGGATGAGTTTGTCCAATGTCTTCAGGGAAGTTGTTCCTTTAGACAGGATCTTGACTATTCTCAAAATCCCCTGGCTATCTGGATGGACTGAGACAACTTTACCTAATGGCCAGTCAGCCCTAGGGCCATCACTGTCTACCAAGACAATATCGCCAGGTTGGAGATTAGATATATTATGTGGGACATTGGCCCCATAGTGATGTTCTCGTAGAGATGTAAGATATTCTTTTGTCCAAACATCATTCCATTTTTGGATTATGCTGGACAGATGCTTATACCCCTGAACCAACTCGCTCTGACTCACATATGAGGGATCTCTGATCTCATCATCCACTAGAGATGGTACTGGAGTCAGAAGTCTTCCATACATTAGGTGTGCAGGACTTAATGGCTCATGTTGAGTAGGATCATCAGACAAGTAAGTCAACGGCCGGTTATTCACCCTTGATTCTATTTCCGTGATTACTGTCTGGAGTTCTTGAAGATTGATTTTCTGACGGTGTAGAGATTTTCTCAAGGATCTTTTGACAGTTCCTATTAACCGTTCATAAAATCCTCCGTGCCATGGGGCTCTTGGAGGGATAAATTTCCATCTGCAATGACGCTGTTCCAGTGTGGAAGTAACTGCAGGATGGGAACAGATTTCCCGTAGACATGCTTCTCCAGCTACCAAGTTTGCTCCGTTATC
Organism: Procambarus virginalis; assembly: GCA_020271785.1. NCBI lineage: Eukaryota > Metazoa > Arthropoda > Malacostraca > Decapoda > Cambaridae > Procambarus > Procambarus virginalis. The sequence continues at coordinate 37,718,958 of WNGS01165523.1, read as the reverse complement.
TGAAATCATCAGCTTGGGGCATGATCGGCGTGCTGCGAATCTGCGGAAAGCTTGAATAAATGATTGAGCAGTCATATCGGGTGTTACCTCTAAATGTACTGCCCTGGTGGTAGCACAGGTGAACAGACAGATGTATGCCTTGATAGGTTGCTTATCTGGAGTCCCTGTTAGATATATTGCTCCTGTATAATCTACTCCGGTCGTTTCGAAAGGATGTAGATGGACCACACGTTCCTTTGGTAGAGGTGGTGGCCCTGGATAAGAGCAAGTTTTTGCATCGTACCTTCGGCATATCATGCAATTTTTCAAGATTGATTTGACTGACTGTCTTCCCTGAGGAATCCAGTACTGTTGTCTGATTTGTGTGAGTGTGTCTAACACTCCTCCATGTTTGATGATTTGTTGATGTGTATGTAACACAATCAACCTGGTGATCCAATGATTTTTTGGTAAAAGCCATGGATGCACGGTATCTAGATTAACATCTGCGTGTTTAAGTCTCCCTCCACAACGCAGAATGTTGTGATTTTCTTGGTCTATCCACAGACCGAGATTATGTTTTAACTTATGCGGAAGATTTTCATAGTTCTTACCATAAGTTTCTGTCTGGGCTTGTCTTACCCAATAGATAAGTGCATCAGGAAAAGTGTATTTTATACCTTTTTTCCTGAGATATTGAAACACGTTCTGTGTTACATTGATTAATTTGATGAGCGAGGAGTAACGAGTACAATCCAAGACTGATATTTGAGCTTGCTGCCTGGTGGTAGTTATGGTTTGTGTCGTGATGACGTGCGGCTTTTGTTCAGGCCAACTGCCATTCACTAACCATCTAGGCCCATAAAACCAAATATCTGCCTTTGCAAATTGTTTAAACGTCATACCTCTTGATAAGAGATCAGCTGGATTATCTTTTGTTGGTACATGCAACAATTGAAAGCCTGCGGAAATTTCTTTAATTTCCGAGACGCGATTTTTTACATAGGGAGTCGGACAGTTGTCGTTTCGTACCCATTGTAAAACAGCTTCATTGTCAGACCATATAATGACATCTTTGATGTTCATGGTAGACAAGACTTGTTTGATATGCACAGCTAAGCGTGTGGCTGTTAGCAGTGCTGTTAGTTCCATCTGAGGCAAAGTCCTCTTTTTTAATGGAGCGACTCTGGCCTTAGAGGTGATAAGATATGATTGATTAGAAGTCACTAAGTAAGCACAAGCTCCAAAAGCTTTGGCTGACGAGTCTGCGAATACATGTAGTGTTACTTCATCATTTTCCTCGACTATGTGTCTCGGAAAGATTATCTTGTCGACTAAAGTTTGTTCTTGAGCCATTTCCATCCAAGCTTTTTGTAACTGGAGTGGTAGTGGATCATCCCAACCAACTTTAGACTTCCAAGCTTCTTGCACCAGTAAACGCCACTTGATAGTTAAAGGATTTAGTAGACCAAGTGGGTCAAACACTTTACTAACTTGTGAAAGCAAATCCCTTTTTGTAGCAATGCAATAATTTACTGGCACGGATTTGATCGAGATCGTGTCCGAGATTAAATCCCACTCCATACCTAACACCTTTTGTGATTCTGGTACGTGATATTCAGGGTAATCTCTTGCTATTTGATTATTCAATGTTGCATTATTAGAGGCCCAAGATTGTAGTGGCATGTTGGCACCTTGTAGCTCCTTGTTGGCCTCTTGATATAATTGTAACAGTTCAGTAGTACTGTTAACTGTCCCTTGAAAATTATCTACATATAGATTCTGACTGATTTCAGCCTTATAGGGACTTGATGATTTCTTCAGATGAGTATCTAGAGTTGCTTGCAACAGAAATGGACTTGAAGCGCCGAAAAGAACTGAGGAGAATCTGAAAGTCACTATAGGACTATTGATATCTTCTGGGTTCTCTACCCATAGAAACTTAGTGAAGTCTCTATCTTCTTCCTGCAAGCCGACTCTTAGAAAGGCCTTACTTATATCTGCTGAATATGCATATTTATTAAGTCTAAACTTCAACAGTATGTCATACAATTTCTGAGTTAGACTTGGACCTGTTTGCAAACAATCATTTAGACTGGTTCCTTGGGGTCCAGATTTAGAGCTACAGTTAAAAACTATCCGTAAAGGAGTTGTTTTTGATTCTCTCATTACAGCCATGTGTGGTAAAAAATGGCCTGTTTGCTTATTGTCGTGTTTCACGACTTCTATGAATTTATTCTGTAATTGTTGAGCTATAATCTCATGATAGAGTTTTAAATGCTCAGGCCTTTTTCTTAGCTTTGCTAATTGAGATTTAAATTGACTATAAGCCATGTGATAATTGGTAGGTAAGGTTTTATGGTTGATTTTCCATGGTAGCCTTACCCAGTACTGTCCATCATGATACTGTACAGTTTCTAAGTACTGATTGTATGCACAGACATCATCAGGACTTGGTTGATCAGGAATTATTCCTATAGCATCAAGTTCCCACAATTGATGTACAGATTCCAATCCATCATCAATCATGTGGGGATTTTAAGGGGTGATTGATCTTTGCCTAGTCAGGCCATGATTACAGTTTCTGTATGATGTGATTTTTCAGGAGTTGAAGGTTCAAGATCTAGTATAGGTCCTGTCAA
>WNGS01165523.1:37682281-37701269 GCA_020271785.1 Procambarus virginalis | reverse complement strand
CATTTGTTTCAGTTACCCTCAATTATTTATAATGATAATGATTTTAATATGTTCACTAGTGCACATACACGTGGCTCATTATTGAAGGTTACACATGTCTAAAGATATTTTTTTGCTGTTTTACCAGTCTTCATTTATTTATTGTAATTTGTAAATCTGTATAATAAATTAACACAAATTCAGAGAGTTTTTTTTTTCGTTATTGTTGAGCGCAAAGTACAAAGACTTTCTATTATATTGACAATGAGAGTGTGGAGACATATGGCACTCTTCGCCGGGAGGGGGGGGGGAGGGGAAGGGGTGGGGGCGGGTGAATAAAAACTAAAGTTTCTTGACACACAAAACATTGTCGGCCGTGCCTATGGTGCGACGCAGGTGCGGATGGGGACGAGTCTCCACCTACAGTTCGGTAAGCAATTTGATACAAATTTTCTGTGTTAATTACTCTTATTATTTTTTTATGGAAATAATAAATAATCTATGACAGATACACGACCGATGTGTAAGCTTATGAGACTTGGAGTTGATGGAAATCGTTTGCAACTCATTAAAATTAACTTATGAAACTGAACTCTCAATGTGGTCGACAACAATCATTCCTCTCGTGGAAATACCTTAGAGGCGAGTTTCCTCCCCAGGGAAGTGTGATCGGGTCGCTCCTTTAGAACATCCTGCAGCTAATACCAGAGACTAGTCCCTGTTAGAATAGTTGTGCGCTGACTTGGTCGGGAGACAAATAGACTTAAATCATATCAGAGAAATCATTAAAACTATTACATTTATAACAATTATAATTTCGGATTCCTATCCACAATCTTATCTAAAGTTGTTAGAGGATACACAGGGCTGTGCATCTAGTGAAATGCAAATATATTATTCCTGACTCGATGTCATATATAAGGACTACTATAGAGACTCCTATATGGGTTGGCTTGACCGTGTTGTTTCTTCAAAGGTTCCCAACATTCATACTGACCCCCACATTCAGCATTTCTTCAAATCCCTCCCTCAAGAGCTGAGATATGTGACAAGAAGATAAATGTTTCCTTTACATAAACAGATAAATTTCGAGCCTTTTACCTCCTGGACCACGCAAAAGTATGGAACTTAATTTTGCAACAAGGCGACCAAAATATAATGACCAAAAAAAACTAAATCATTGTAATTGAATGAAAAAACTCACAATAGTTTTCAATCAAATTATGGAATCTCCCCCATTGCTGCCGATACATGATACTAGTAAATAATTTTTTTGCAGTTTCGGTAAATAAAAAAATGCTATTAACAATTTGTATGTGTATAACGAGTGCACAAGGAAGTCACAATAGCGTGATATATCCACGATACAATATTTGGGGCAGGACCATTAACCATTAACCATTGTGATAACCATTGACATGTCAGGGTATATGGGTTAAGGCACGCGTCAGTGATTGCCAAGGATGCTTCGATGACTTTTTCATAACTAGCGAAATGCTCAACTCAACTAAAGGATGTAATACGCTTAACTAAAAATAATTATAATCGTAATAATAATATTACTAAAATGCAACATCACTCAAAATAACAGGAGTAATAACTGTTAATCAAAAAAGTTACTCAAATAGCTGTTTCTTATCTGCTGTGAAACACACCTCTGAGTAATTCTGAGGAATCTGTACACCAGATGTTTGACAGTTGAGAAGCGGGACCAAAGAGCCAGAGCTCAACCCCCGCAAGCACAACTAGGTGAATACAGCTACGTGAGTACACCTTACCAAGCTCTCACGTCAGCCTGCTCAAAAAATATTGATAATTACTTACGTTCTTGTCCTGTATTGTTCTCGTACAACTTTGGCACTAATGCCTCCACGCTGCCACGGTGGCGGTGAACGAGAAAATGATCACACACACATCGACCCGTCCTCAGGCCAGGCTCGTTAAAGGAGTAGCCGACCCCCGACAATCATTCAACAATTTTAACATTCGGTGTAATTAAAATAGGTTTGTTCTCACATATAAATAAATTTTTGTATATTATAAAATTCAATGTACACTTAAGCATAGGTTACGTTGCGTGTTTAGGTCCTGGTGGCGATGTTGTATGTCTGCTTTTTGTGTCAGTGAAGCATTTACAGATTTGCAATTCGAGCAGAGGGTGTCAGCTCTGCTGTGCTCGAGACCCCCCCCCCCCCTAGTCATCAGCTGTTAGTCGTGTGTAAACCGTTTTTCATTCGTAACCAGGGCCCAGATTCACGAAGCAGTTACGCAAATACTTACGAACGTGTACATCTTTCCTCAATCTTTGACGGCTTTGGTTACATTTATTAAACAGTTTACAAACATTAAAACTTCCTTATCAACTGTTGTTATTGTTATAAATAGCCTCCTGGTGCTTCAGATCTCATAAGTGTTTAATAATTGTGAACATAACCGCCAAAGATTGAGAAAAGATATACAGATTCGTGAGTGCTTGCGTAACTGCTTCGTGAATCTGTCCACTGGGGTTTACCTGTTGGATGAACGAGCACCTCGCCTCTGTTGCTTAGGACGAGCCGGTCGTACTCAATTAACATTCTTTCTAATATGTTTGTTCTAGTATTTGTAGACTTAGGTCATGATTTTGTTATGTATTCAGTTTAGGAATATAATTTAGGACTTACTATTTAAGTGTTATTTTAATCATAGATATATTTACGGGCTCACCATAGCCCGTGCTACTTGGAACTTGTTCCGAGTAGCTGAATCTATAACAACATCATAGACATATGTATGGACAGACATATACATTATATATATATATATATATATATATATATATATATATATATATATATATATATTTATATATATATATATATACATTATATATATATATATATATATATATATATATATATATATATATATATATATATATATATATATATATATATATATATAATCTGAATCGAGTTGATCAAATCTAAAGATAAATATATATGATTTATATATTCAGGCATGAATTCTTGATGTTATTTTTTATGTAGTAACTTTAATATTATATTGCGTGTTAGAAAGGCTAAGTCATTCTCAAGATGAATATATAAGCAATACCGCGGAGAATTTATATATGTATGTGAGAAAAATCTTATACATGTCATTTTTTACATGTACCAGGGACACACACACACACACACACACACACACACACACACACACACACACACACACACACACACACACACACACACACACACACACACACACACACACACACACACGTGTGTGTGTGAGTATACATGACCTCTAAATCTATGCCAGAAGCTCACATTAGCAGAATAAATTCAGTGGCAAAGCCGACTCTTAAAGTGTGTGCAACTTTGGCATTGAAGCCGCACCCGACGTCAAGTTCAGAAACTTCGGAACTTTGCCAAAGCTTACTACTAGATGAAAGTTTCAAAAAACGTCTTAAATAACTGTTTCTTACAACGTTAGAAGGAAGAAGGACCAGAGGATTCTGAGTTACATGATATTGTCCGAATTACGAACAAACCACATCTTCTCTTCGACTTTCAGGCTTTTCCCTTAAATCCTTAAGTATCTGGAATTGGATTTCTGTAACGTTTTTTTTTCAGAATAGGATAGTGAGTATTTCATGGAAGACAACATTGCGGTTCATTGATAAATAATTGTACATAATATCGATAATAAAAAAATAATTTATCAGGGCCCAGGAGCCCGATATAGCTTATGCCTTTCCACTACATGCCTTTTGAAAAGTCCACAAAAGCCGTAGGAGTTGTACCTAAGTAAGACGACTCACAGGTGGAGATAATGGATGATATCTTTATTCATAGATTTAATCCTATAATGGCCAGAAAAACATTTCGAGATGCGGGAAACTGTTGATAAAAGCACGTGATTCGGATTCGTGAATGACATTGTTTATAAATTTACGAAAATTTGTACTCGCCTAGTTGTACTCCTCTAGTTGTGTTTCCGGGGGTTGAGCTCTGGTTCTTTGGTCCCCCTCTCAAAACAACACTTGTGTGTAAGCAAGGCTGGGTACTTCATAACTAAAATGCAAAACCATTAGCTGGATCACACACGCTCACACACGCTTCGCGAACACAGACATTATATATACACACAAACAAATATATTTTTCCAATTAACTGAACATGAAGCTACTGTCTCCCCATTGACAGCACGGTGACCCAAACATGAAATATTTGCATATTTTATATCACAACAATATTTACTGATGAATTTGCATTTTAATTTGTTATTTTTTATAGTTATTTGATTTTGTAAATTGCTTAACTATTTTGTTCTGTCCATTCCGTGGTGAGCGATTTGTCAATACCGAGATTGCGCGTCACGAAGTTGTTGGCCCGGTTCTGATGGCATTTGTATTTGGTTCCAGCGAGGCGCGATGCTACAACCCATTTTTGCTGCTCTTTCACTGATTGCTTTGGTGACGGGGCAAGTTAAAGGCAAGGAGGGGCAGATTCCTGAACCTGTTAAGCCGTTGGTTGAACGTGCGGACCAGTTGAGCGGGTGTTTGGAGCAGCGTGGTGGCTTAGTGGACCAAGTGGACGCCTTTATGAACCAGCAAAGTTTGCGTATTTATGACCTTGGTGGATCTGCGAACCGCCTTAGATGTTCCGAAAATAACTTGGATGGTTCTAAGGATCACCTGGGAGGTTCCGTGGACGAGGTGGCTGTTATGGTGAGCCAGGTGGTGGTACATCACCTAGCTAAGTGTCACTTAGTCCTGGGAACCAGTCAAGAACATTCACCGTTTTATCCCAGATTATCAGGCGAGTCCCATAATGCCTATAGATAGCACTGCAAGTCGATTCTACACATTTAACTATTATGACATGTACTTTATATATAAAATCGATCTTTGTGACTAGCATCACTTTAATAAAGCTGCTGTTACTATTGATTTACTACCGTTTAGAACATTAAAGTGCATTTATATTGGTAAGCCAGCGTCGCTACTGTGAGAAGGAGTTAATGTTAAAATCTCCTCTCTTCCTCCTTCCGGCAACGTGGGAGTCAGGCGCGTGTCGGGTGTGGTAGGATATGTTGTGGTGGAGGTAGGATCTCTCTTCCTGCAGGATCCTTGGCCACTGGTGTTGTCGCAGGTGCTGTGGCAGCACGCTGGGGCCAGCTGCCGTGTCCTCGTCCTCGACCTCTCCACCCAGGCCCACCTTGCCTTCAGGTAAACTAGCCTTCAGAACCACTAATACACGAGTCCTTGCCTTCAGGTAAACTAGCCTTCAGAACCACTAATACACGAGTCCTTGCCTTAAGATAAAGTAGCCTTCAGAACCACCATTACGTGCCTAGTTTATAATCACTGCCCTCTGCCATAGTGACTTATTCCTGTATGCCCAAAGTGAGCTGATTTGACCGGTATTTCTTGTATCATAAGAACATATCTTTTCCATCGTGATATATTGGCTTATTATAAGTGCAACTCAAATTACAAAGTTCCATAATATTTTTTTTACATATTTTACTAGTAAAAATATAAATTTGGTAAAGTTGCAGAGTTTACATATGCATGAAAACTATTGAGTCTGGTTGCCTATTGTCTGAAACAAAGCCCGTAACGCTTTCCTAGGGACCAATTAGGGATCAATTTAGGGACCAATTCCTAAATTGCCAAAGTCTGGCCTGCAGCAGGATGCAGCCAACAACAGTTGACCAACTCCAAGGTACCTACTTACTTCTCAGCGCACAGACTCATCGTGTGGTAGAACACGTGGGCAAACCTCTGATCCTGCCTGGGGGAGTCGAGAACCAATCGGTTGGTAATAGACTGCACTAACTCCTGCGCTACTGGGTGATATATGTTGTTTCTTCTCTGGAGCAGGTTCCTGGAGGCCACAGCGTTGTGGTTATGGCCTGAGACTCGGGTGGTGTTGGTTGGGCCCAGGACGCTGCTGGTCACGGCTCTCCTGCACCACACTCTCCGTAACACCATCCACGCACTCTACTTCACTCTCCACCACGCTACATTCCCAGTTCTTCACACTCGCCTCACGCCTCGGGCCACACTACATGTCGGAGACTCTACCGACGCTCCTCCATGTCACCAAAGTTTGTAACTTCAAACAGAGTTTGTAGTTTGTAGTTTGTAACTACAAACAAGCAAAATTTGTTTGTAGTTAAAGATGTTTAAATGACAGTTGAAGACTTTATAATTAATCTGTCGTCAACAGAATAATGCAGGTCCTTCAAAATGTCTTTAAACAAATTTTATCATTATAATTTTCACTTTCTATCTTATTTAATATTCACGTCTGCCATGTTCTCCATATTTCTCAAATCTGATCAATCTGACGATGGTATTAAAGTCTAAATAAAAATTTGATTTTTTCATAAAGTTTTAAGTCTTTAGGCAACACCAAACAAAGTGTATTTTTCTAGGTCCAGGCCGAGGAGTAAGCGCTGAGGTGTACCGGAAGTGTGTGTACTGCGTCAAGGGAGAGGCGGGGGTGAAGATCCTGCTCCCCTGGTCAGGGGATAGTGGTGTTCCCCAGACTGACCTGCTCTTTCCTGGTCAGTGAGTGACATTGTGGGTGGATGATACTTGACAAACCTTTACCCACTCAGTGCTTGGGTAAAGGTTTCATAGGTATTGTTGCAGTCTTGAATGCCGTGTTAGAAGGCTATAACTACAATATCAGAACTTCCTCCTGACTACACATCTCAAATAATGTTCATGACATCAGTACAAGTCGTTCGAAAACAGTGAAAAAATAATACAGTTTGTGACATCAATAAAGTTAGCCGTCTTATACCGAGATATATCAGAGAATTAACAATTTAAGAATTAGTACTTGTCACTAGAAATTATACAGGCTTATATAATCCGCAGATGAACTGAGCGACATGAAGGGACACAAGTTCAAGGTGGTCGGGTTGGTGATAGTGCCATACACAAACTACAGACGGGACTTTCCTGGCTCTAAGAACCCCGTCATTCCTCTTGAATCTCTTGACTTCAGCATGCTTCACACCCTCGCCGCCAAGCTCAATTTCACGTGAGAACTCTAGTTACTTTTTTTTTTAAGTTTCCAACATTATATCATGAAATATCTTCAATTCAAATTCATCTAAGTGACAGACTACTTGTAAATTTATTTTAGCCATGTATCCTCACCAGAAAATTGCACGAGTTTACAAGTTAGATAAAAGATATTCACTTGGCATAGATGATGGCAGGTAGTTGAAGCCTTCTTGCAACTGTATATCCACATGGTCATATACTTAATATCTCAAGCCACTTTCCAACCCCATATGTTATGAAATCCCAAAGTTAACGTGCTCCATAAGTAGTAATAAAGTGCTGAAGCTTTCTAAATAATTCGAAGTTATTCAACCTCCCAACACGAGCATTATGACCAATGCAAAAACCAAATGTTTTTTTAAATCTCCATCGTGCATGAAGATGGACACGCACCTTTCAATCAGACTTTTATTCTGGTGGTGCAGAGAGAGAAGGTGAATGACCTACAGACTGAGCCTGACTTATCGTGGAGAGCCAACGGTAAAAATTGTACGTCAAGTGAAGCCTATACGACATTTCTCGAGCTAGTCTCCACTAACAAAGAATCCTATGAAGATCAAAGACTAACTATGGCTACCTCACGCTAGTCTAGCATTTACCTCACGCTAGTCTAGCATGTTACCTCAGTCACTATGAGTTGCTATTTTTCTCATGCTGTCTTCCTCTGGAAGATTAATAAGATCTATGTAACATAAGATCTATGCCCTGTAACATCCCATCCTCCATGAACGACTAAGCCGCGATAAAAAAATCTGTATAGTTATAAAATGGATAAATTATATACCTTTTATAAACTTTATTAATATATTTATGACGAGTTACTGCAGGGCTGAATTCGGCTCTCCTTCCAACCTTTAAGAAGAAAATTACAGCAATTACTATGATTTATACAAGGAATATTATACCAATTTCTCATCGGATTAAGAATTAAAAACATTACCTTTCTCCATTAGGAAAGGAATTTCCAAATAATTTAGTTAGTTACTTTGTCCCACGATGTTTATCATCGAACACCTGGAACTAAAGGTTAAAATATAGAACCGTAAAGGAAAAATTATATCCAAGGATAATTCATCTTACCAAATGAAGGTCTTACCGAGATGCCAATACCACGGCAGAACCCGCCCCTCCCCCCTCTATGCCTGTAAAATAAGAATCGACTCAGCTTTAATATATTTATTTAAATTCTTAATATAAAATAATTCCACAAAAATACAAAGTAAAATTGGAAGAACTGTATTATATATCCAAAGTCTATAGCACTAATGTGAGGTTGAACTATATGAATAGACCCTACTTTAATTGGATCTTACATTCACATATAGCGCATCAGCATTAAGGCTTGATGTGTTAGCTGAAGAAATATGCCAAATGAAGTGCGTGCGGCGGTGTGTTTCATCCACCAGCTTAGTATGTTCTAGCTGGAGACTGCCATGGAGAGTTAGTGTGGTATGGAATGATTGTAAAAGTATGCTGTCAATACTCCCTGGAGCGTCTAAGGTGTTAACCTGGGAACTACCACAACACCACTCCCACTGACTCCCCGTGTTGCTCCCATGTAAACACTAATATATGGAGCTCAGTCAGTTTGCTTTAAACTAGCAATTATGCTGTGTAATGGATGGAAGATCGAAACTAACGATAAAGTCAAGTAATAATAATCGTACTAATTAATGAATTCAAATATTGTTTTAAATTCTTCCAATCTTCATTATTAATTAGAGATGAGATACAGATTTTCTGTACAACGGCCGCACGGTAGAACATTCAAGAGGGGAAACAGAGCCTCTACCTTTATCATCCACACTGATGTCAGACACCAGTTATTCAGAGCTGTTACCAAGCCGGTGAACAGTTACACTGTAAATGAGGGAACTATAGCAGATGACAAAATATTTTTTTGCTAACAGTAAGGTATATTAAGAATATTTATATTCAAATCAGGAAGATAAATACATAACTGGAAAACTTTAATATATAAAAACCAAAATTAATAATAATTCTAGCCTTATATAGTCCCAGCTAGTAAATACTAACATTACTCACTGCAAGCGACTGGATGTGGACAAACACTATATTAATAACACGTGAAATAAATTTCTCTTCTGTAATATTAGACCAGAAAGCACGCTTTTGCTTTTATTGCTTGCAACCTGGTAGTAAACTTCAGGACCTGAAAATTTAGCGTTATTGGATTTCCCATGCAGAAGAGCAGTAAATTTATAATTTACTACTAGGCGAAATAAAGTGCAGATTATAATATATTCTAATGAATTAGGGGTAAATTTTAAACGAAATTTGTTTGCTGTTTCTGTTTGCCTCTGACATAAATTACTTGGTAGTTACGAGATGCGTCCACCACTGGTGGAGGAGTTCGGGCTCCCCAGAGCTGACGGCAACTGGACTGGGACGGTGGGGACCCTCCAGCACCAGCAGGCAGACTTCTCCCTCATCCTCTCACCAACATCAGAGAGGCTGCCGGTGGTCGACTTTTCTCGGGTCTACACCCCGTGTCCGTCTGTATTGTCTCTCTCAAACCTGGGTCTCTGCCTCAATACTTCCAGCTGGTGAGGCCCTTCGCTGGTAAGTGGACGACAGTTGGCATGTTAATAAATCAAGCCTCGACAAGACTCAAGTTTCCCACACACAATTCAACTTTAGGAGGATTTTTTTTATAAAGTAATGCTTATAAGACAATTAAAAACGTTTCTTTTATAATTACGATCAGATGAGCTGAGAAGTAATAGATATGCAGTTTGTTTCAAAAGTTGGGCTCGATCCTAGATCATTCTAGTAGAGCCGCATCACCCCGTAGCCAACATCCCAGCTCCTTGTCATACTGGCTTAGTGCTTTCTCCTCAACAAAACCTGGATGCAGAATGATATAAGTGACGGTTTGTTTTCCGCCAAAGATGTTTAATTTCCATCATCCCAGGAGAACTGTGGCTAGCGATCCTGGTGAGCGTGGCGGGCTGGGCCTTAACCCTGTGGCTGCTGGGGATGGCGTGGTCGTCCTGGGGGCCTGAGCACAGCAGCATCACTCTCAGCAATGCCTTCCTGTACAGCTGGGGCACCTTGCTGCAGGGTCAATCCACCTACAATCTTCGCCACTCGGCAGAACGTGTGGGTTGTGATCCTTCTAATGCTGTAGCGTAGTGTTATATATATTTTGTTTAGTCAATGTTCAGCTCGCAGCTTACATATTGCTACGTGTATTATTCTTGGCCGGCAGGTTCTTGAGCTTATATTAAGCTTCCACTCTATCTGAAAGCAATATGGAAATGTAATTAGCTATGTTTATTTCTCTTTAATGAATCGTCTGAAAACAGCTTTTACTGGATGAATATCATTGTCCTTCTAAGTATAAGCCATTGTGTAAATTACCGATTATGTCGCTTTAAACTGTAACCCGGTTGAAAATAAGTGACATAAAAGCTTCATATAATCCTGATGAAATGTCATATAATTAATATATATATTAGATGGTATGATGTATGAGCTACTCTTTATTACAGCGTGATGCTGGCGTTAAAATAAAATCATGCTCGTGTTATAACGGTGTTTTATCGCCATTAGTGATATTAATGTTTGTTTACTGTCAAGAGGCGGTTTATGGCTCTAAATTCGGGTAGTTTGGTGGTGAAAAATGTAACGCAAACACATGTGTTTTATGTTGTGGTGGTGTTCAACGCTAATATATGGCAGGTGTGGCCCCAAACAGTGGCGATTTTGTGTTCATATGTTCAGTGTCACGTGTTGTGAAGGAGGCATGGTCAAGAACCCTGGTGTATTACAGGGGCTGTTGTGGTAGTTGGTGCTACCATGCATGGTGAACAATACACTACCACAGGTACTGGTAGGGTAGTGGCCTGGTGTTCTCCATGATGAACAATACACTACCACAGGTACTGGTAGGGTAGTGGCCTGGTGTTCTCCATGATGAACAATACACTACCACAGGTACTGGCAGGGTAGTGGCCTGGTGTTCTCCATGATGAACAATACACTACCACAGGTACTGGTTGGGTGGTGGCTGGTGTTCTCCATGATGAACAATACACTACCACAGGTACTGGTAGGGTAGTGGCCTGGTGTTCTCCATGATGAACAATACACTACCACAGGTACTGGTTGGGTGGTGGCTGGTGTTCTCCATGATGAACAATACACTACCACAGGTACTGGTAGGGTAGTGGCCTGGTGTTCTCCATGATGAACAATACACTACCACAGGTACTGGTAGGGTAGTGGCTGGTGTTCTCCATGATGAACAATACACTACCACAGGTACTGGTTGGGTGGTGGCTGGTGTTCTGCCTGGTGATCGTAGCAGTCTACAGCTCCTCCCTGGTCGCGCACCTCACCGTTCAAAGCATGCTGCCGGCCATCAATTCCTTCCCGGACCTGCTGGACCAGGACGGCTGGACCTGGGGGCTCTCCTCCTCCGCTGGCACCATTATCATCTACTTTAATACGTCTCCTGATGATGCTATCAAGGAGGTTAATAAACGTCTTAAAGTATGTATTTTCTTCTGCATTTCCTTGACAGAAACTCAATAACACAATAGCATTATCTACACTCTTAGCATACACACTTTGCATTTCTCAGAGGGCCGAGGGAGCTATTGTGATGAGGAATGATGATATAAATATCGACTAATCTCTTCAGATTACTCCAAAGCAGTTTATCAAATTGAACATTGAAATTATATCTATATTGTTATTATACTTAGTATCATTATGTTTCTGTCATTATATATTTTAAATTATACTTATATTTTATTCTTAACAACATCTTTGAATGCTGAAGTTGTTAATAACATCACGCAGGATGTTTCACGGTAGCATTGCCTCATTAATACTGACACCTCATAATAAATATTTTCAGACACAATTCCAATATTTTCAGACACAAACACAAGAGGAGGGGATTAGGGATGTGCTGAGGGGCCACCACTCTCTCATGATCGACGTGAACATCGCTACCATCCTGATTGCCTCGCGGTACACAGACTCCCAAGGTTACACTCCCTTCTACATCAGCACGACCAAGTACCCCATTTTTGCTGGCACCGCCTGGGGCTTCAGGTCCGTGTGAGGGAGGGAATTATGGCAACACAAATGGTTAATGTACTCATCCGTGGAACTAACTGTTAAAAAATGCGGATATGATGTTTGTTTGCATTATCCAAACTGAATTAATGTTTGCTGTGTGTTTGGCTGGGTAGCTTCAGGCAATAGTGTAGGGAGAATGACATACAGAAGTGTAGGTAAGTCAGTAAGTTTTGTTTAAATCTTTTAAAATAGTAAAATGAGTTAGTAAACTATATTTAAACAAAAATATATAAGATAATTTTCATAGTTGAAATAAGGAACTTTTGCTTCAATGTATCATTCATTACTCTTGAACTCAGAACATGAGTGAAATTAGTTTAGCAATAATTAGTGTAGCAATTAGCGAAATTTTAAATCAATATAAAATGTTCCCCCCGGCTGAACATTATTATGTAGCCATCCTGAGAAAATGTCAACATTACCCCCGGCCGACA
Source organism: Procambarus virginalis (assembly GCA_020271785.1). Classification (NCBI taxonomy): domain Eukaryota; kingdom Metazoa; phylum Arthropoda; class Malacostraca; order Decapoda; family Cambaridae; genus Procambarus; species Procambarus virginalis. The sequence goes on along the minus strand of WNGS01165523.1, from coordinate 37,688,669 downwards.
TAATCAATGGTGAAAACGTGATTCATTTTCACCAAAGTGACTTTATATTAAAGAAATCACGGTTCCTTTAAGACCATGAAGAGGTCTTGCAAGAAGGAAGGATCTCCCTCGTTATTTGGAACAGGGAGTGATCAAATTTAGGATTTTTAAAGTAACAATTAACAAGGATTTCTGGTATTTATGGTGTTTTGAACTATCGTCCCAGCAGGAGAGGAGCGCCGTTCCGTCGGCGCTTTGACTTAATGACTCAAAGGATGATCGAGACCGGACTGCTAGACCTATGGTTGAGACAGTCCATGGCAGCTACAGTCGCCAGCTACAAGAGGCGCTACCAACACCTGCCTAAATTCAACTCGTCCGTCGTAGTAATGCACATTTCATTTTCAGCTGTTTCATGTATATATATATATATATATATATATATATATATATATATATATATATATATATATATATATATATATATATATATATATATATATATATTATTTTTTTTCGTGTACTAACAGACAAATGTTTACAATGGTAACTCACATAGCTGGCGTGGAATAAACTATTCTGAGACATATTTTTGGTGGCGATGAGTCACAATAACGTGGCTAAAGTATGTTGACCAGATCACACACTAGAAGGTGAAGGGACGACGACGTTTCGGTCCGTCCTGGACAATCGACTTTAGAATGGTCCAGGACGGACCGAAACGTCGTCGTCCCTTCACCTTCTAGTGTGTGGTCTGGTCAACATATTTTTGGTACTGATAATCCAATCTTACACAGAGCGGGTCTCAGGGTCAAGAAGTGCTGAACATTCACCATCTTCAGGGAGTGTTTTACCTGCTACTGCTGGGGTACGGCCTCGCCTGCCTCGCCCTCCTGCAGGAGAACGCCATCCATTTCTATAAGGGAGAAAGCAGCCATGTTGAATAAAAAATAACCTCAACTTCCGAGACAACTACAGGAGTTCGTAGATAAGAATTGTGTTCATATTACTCATTAGTGGCAGCCACTTAGAGATTGGTAACTGTCTTACAGTGAGACCGAGGCCTGTCTCACTCTTTGGTCATCAGCATATATTATAACACCCTCCAGTAAATAGCCATTGTTTAATATTCAACCACAAAAGACTGTCAAGGAGATAATAAAAAATAGCATCTGTATGCAACTTATGGAAAAGTAACCTTATGTCACCAAGCACAAAAAGCTTTTGTTTAATATATTTATTTTGTAAATGTGAAATTTATTCATTGCATAAAATGTTGAATCTACAATCAATATTTAGTATAACTGTCACATTATTACTCCCAGTGTGTCGTTCTTAGGAATTACTACCACCTTCCATTCAGATCATCCATTACAGCTGTTAAGTAACTCTTGGAATCATTCAGATCACCCATTGTATTTATTTTCTACCTTCTGGTATCATTCAGATCATCGATTATAGCTATTTTAACTACTAGTATAATTTACATCTGTAAACTGCTCACCCCGTAAACAACTATGTTAGTTTGACACTTCATGTGTCAATTATAATAGCCATTGTAATAGCGGGTGCCATTGTAATAGTCATTGTAATAGCGGGTGTCATTGTAATAGTCATTGTAATAGCAGGTGCCATTGTAATAGCCATCAGCACGTTCGCTCTACCAATAGGAGTCACGTTCAAGTACCAATAACAGCAGTAACAAGTTATGCATTGCCTCTTATCCACTCTCCTTTCATTAACGTAAACTCTCATTACATATTTGTTTCAATCACTTTCACACTTGTTCGTATAAAAAAATTCTCCAATCCTCTCTTCATTATCATTTCCTACAATCTAACTCTCGCTTAAACCGCGCACATCGAACTTTCCTCGTTTAAAAACTTTTACCACTTCCAACTTTTCTCTCAGGAAGATGAGTGCCAGTATCCTCAGGGCTTGCAACGCCAGCTCGCTCTCTAGATTTGATAAGTGTCAGATTTTAAGCGGTTTCCCCTCACCAAAAGCGTACGAGCCTAGTCAATCCTCTTCAGCCTGTCGATGCCGTTGGGTTTTTGTCTGAGGTTGCGTCACTGTTGCTTATTTTTATATTGCTAGAGCGTCTGAATTTTGAAATCTGTGTTCGATAGTGTCGAAATTGTCGTCTCAGGTTTTCTCATATGTCAATTTATTTCTTTATTGCTTTAAGATAACTTGATAAAAAGATTTTTTTTTCGCTATTAATTCAGGTTCAATTTTTTGGAAAAGAACAACAATAAATACATGATATCAGTTTTCACAAGCCGATTGTAATGTGAAGAAATATGCGAACACTCGCGACATAATTGGAATCTACTTTCTGTTATTAACCAACATACCTGACTCGCTCGCCCTCCACCTCGAGTTCAGGATCAGTATTAAATGGCGGAACCTGGAAATTAATACCCATCCATAGCCACATATCATTCTTCTTCTCCAGCACCCACGTACTTCTCGTCTCTTCAGCCACAAGTGGTTAACGAAGGCCTCGCATTGTTGTGGCTGTCGACGGGGCAGGGTAAAAAGAAATACATGTAATCAAGCAGTTTGTTAACAATTTCCATTGTAGTTAAACTTATTGTATTTGTTTTACTCGGTTATGGCCAATTTGAATTAATTTTATAGAGCCATTTTGCCAGACAGCAACAACTTAAATCATATTTTATTTATTGCCTGTAATACTGACAAATATTTTCAGAAATTTACATGTGTTTCCAACTGTTTATCAAAAAAGTGGGTTATGTGAATTTTATTATTATTAGTGGGTCATTAAATTATTTTTTTGGCATTAAATTTAAAAGTCTTTACATAATTTTGATTACACTGAATAAGTATATAAATTCATTACTTAAAATGTTATATGATACCAATTATATAGAAACTCGGCTTGTTTGACCAATTCTTGCATTGCGCGCGCGCGCATACACACACACACACACACACACACACACACACACACACACACACACACACACACACACACACACACACACACACACACACACACACACTTTTATATTTATAGTGCTTTTGAAAAATAGGTGAGATAACAGGAATGTGCCAAGGAAGTGAAAAAATGGATGAGAAAAAGTTGCCCTAGTGTTTCCAGTGCAGAGAAGAACATTCAAGATGGCCCCCGGCAAGAGGAAATACAAAACAGACCTTGATTTTGCTGGATTCAATGAAGAAAGCATTGATATAACGAGTCTATACAACAAGTTGGTAAAATTAGATACTATAGTGAACTCTCATGTAGAAATAATTAGTAAATTGAAAGAAAGTAACGACCATTTAAATAGCAAAGTTGTATGTCTTGAGGGTTTAGTGAAAGACTTGTGCAAGGATTAGAATCAATTGGAAACAAATTGCAAAGCCATGGAAGAAGAAAATAAACTCTTAAAAATAGCTATGGAAGAAGTTAAAGTAAATTTAAACATAAATGACTACAATAGGTTAGGTAAGAAAATTCAACAGGAGAAACAGCTTTTGTCAGCACAGATGGAGGAAGTTACACAGGGAATAGAACAGTGCAAGAAAGACATGCAACTCACCTATGCACAAGTGGCCAAGGAGAAAGAAAAAATTGAAGAAGCAGCAAAGGAAGTCAAACACTGCAGCAACCAAGATAAAACAAACATTAGGCTGGAAGTGAGAAAAGAATTGGTATCTAACCCGAAGTTGGTGCAAAATACAGTTGATCGGAGTAAGTCCCTGATAATCTTTGGCTGCAAAGAAAAGGAGATAACATCTAGATCAGAAAGAGCTGTAGAAGAAGCAAAAGTAGTCGATAAAATTGTTGGCCTCGTGGAAAGTCTTACAACCATAGAGAATGTATGCGACTACAGGAGAATAGGCAGATACGTAAAAGGGAAAGATCGTCCTTTGAGGATCACCCTAAATGGTGCCAAACAGATGGAAGAAGTACTAAGGAATGCTAGAAAATTACAAAGTGATGAGGATGGGAAAGTGTGGTCGTTAAGACGAGATCTTTCAAAAGAAGATAGGGAGAAGCTGAAACTGAACCTCGCCGAGGCAAAACGTTTAAATGCGAGCAGGAATGAAGAAGAAATCAATTCTTTTTTCTACAAAGTGATAGGGGTAGGCAGACCAGTAAAGTGGTACATAAAGGCAAACCAACAAAATTATTAGAGAGAGGGGGAGTAAAAAATAAGAAGAGTGGGAACAAGTTACTGAATATTGCATACACCAACATAGATGGAGTAAGATCGAAGATACTGGAGTTAAGTGATGTAATACAGCTGCAGACACCAGACATTGTTGCACTCACGGAGACAAAACTTGAAGATGTTATTTTAAATGAGGTCATATTCCCAAAGGGCTACTCAATTTGGAGACAGGAGAGAAAAATTAAGAAAGGCGGTGGCGTTGCTGTGCTGGTGAAAGAACACCTAAAGGTGAACGAAATAATGACTGCCAATCCACAAGAAGTTGATATAATAGCACTAGAGATCTGCCATGAGGATGATAAACTAATGATCATAAATGCATATAGTCCACCGCCAAGCAGCACATGGTCAAAGGAGGAGCTAGATAGTAAACGAGGTCTTATAACAATAATGAGAGAGATCATAGCGAGAGCGGATAACGATAGATCACGACTGTTGATAGTCGGCGACTTCAACTTGAAATCCATAGACTGGGAAGCATATGAAGCTAAAACGGAAGATTTTTGGACCTGTAAATTTGTAGACCTCATCCTGGAAACATTCTTGTATCAACATGTTAAACAAGCTACGAGGATGAGGGAAGGGGACGTTCCCTCCATGGTAGATTTGATATTTACCAGGAAGGAGCAAGAAATATTTGACATTCAGTACCTTCCTCTCTTGGGTAAAAGTGACCATGTCTTTTTGGGAATAAAGTATGCAATGCGTTATAATCTGGAAGAAAATAAGAAGGTTGATGCAATTGAAAAACCTGATTTTAGGAGAGGGCATTATGGCAACCTTAGAAAATTTTTTAGTGAGTATAATTGGACAGACTTGTTGCTAGACAAGGAAGTGAATGAGATGTATGTCAAGTTTTGTGAAATATATGATAAAGGCACAAAAAAATTGATACCAAAACAGAGATGCAGAACTAGGAAACATGATTGGTTCAACAGAAATTGTGAGAGGGCCAGAGACCAAAGGACACAAAAATGGAATCAATACAGGAAGAGGCCAAATCCCCCAAATATACCAGCGATACAAAGATGCGTGAAACAACTACACGGCAGTGAGGAGAGAGGCAGAAAGAAATTTTGAAAAAGGGATTGCAGACAAATGTAAAACAGAACCAGGTCTATTCTGTAAATTCATAAACAACAAATTGCAGGTAAAGGATAATATTCAGAGGTTGAAAATAGGAAATAAATTCACGGAAAATGAAAAGGAAATGTGTGAAACATTAAACGAAAAGTTCCAAAGTGTGTTTGTACAAAATGAAATCTTCAGGGAACCAGACACAATAAGAATTCCAGAGAACAACATAGAACACATAGAGGTGTCTAGAGATGAAGTGGAAAAAATGCTCAAGGAGCAAAATAAGCACAAAGCAGTTGGTCCAGATGGAGTTTCACCATGGGTTCTGAGAGAATGTGCACCTGAGCTCAGCATTCCACTTCAACGGATTTTTCAGGCATCCCTGTTTACAGGAGTTGTAGCTGATGTGTGGAAAAAGGCTAACATAATTCCAATCTACAAAAGTGGAAGCAGGGAAGACCCCCTTAATTATAGACCTGTTTCATTGACAAGTGTAATAGTCAAAATATTGGAAAAAATAATTATAACTAAATGGGTAGAACACCTGGAGAGAAATGATATAATATCAGACAGACAGTATGATTTTCGATCTGGAAGATCCTGTGTATCGAATTTACTCAGTTTCTATGACCGAGCAACAGAGATATTACAGGAAAGAGATGGTTAGGTTGACTGCATCTCTCTGGACCTAAAAAAGACTTTCGACAGAGTTCCACATAAGAGGTTGTTCTGGAAACTGGAAAATATTGGAAGGGTGACAGGTAGGCTTCTAACATGGATGAAAAATTTTGTGACTGATTGAAAAATGAGGGCAGTGAACAGAGGCAATGTATCGGACTGGAGAAATGTCACAAGTGGAGTACCACAGGGTTCAGTTCTTGCACCAGTGATGTTTATTGTCTACATAAATGATCTACCAGTTGGTATACAGAATTATATGAACATGTTTGCTGATGATGCTAAGATAATAGGAAGGATAAGAAACTTAGATGATTGTCATGCCCTTCAAGATGACTTGGACAAAATAAGTATATGGAGCACCACTTGGCAAATGGAATTAAGTAATAAATGCCATGTTGTGGAATGTGGAACGGATAAGATGTGAAAATTATTGCATTTCTGGTTTA
>WNGS01165523.1:37666654-37680526 GCA_020271785.1 Procambarus virginalis | reverse complement strand
TTTATACATTTTTTTTTTTTTACTTCAAGGTCTGCAACTTTTGCTTAGTGTACAGGTGGGGACAGTGGGAAGTGAAGTCCAGGTGGGGGAGTGTGGACATGAAGGTGGGGGACGCTGACGTAGGTCGCGGACAAGAAGGTGTCAATGATAAAGACAGAAATATTGTAGAACGAGTGGATGGGTATGATCGAGGGGGGACATGGCTATGGAGGAGTAATGGGGCGTAGTTGTCGTATTGATGGGGCAGAGTAGACGACATGAAAGTGCATATATATACATGTGGGGGAAGAGGCGGCGTGTGGGTGTTCGTATGTGGTGTGGTGTGACAAGTCTTTTGCTGTGTCAAAGGTCGAGATATGAACGCCCACGAGCACCTTGAGCCTCTATACACTGATGCGGTGAAGGCCTGCCAGGTCCAGTAATGCAGCAAGGTAAAAAGAGGTCTTCATCTGATGGACTCTCGGGTATTTTCCCACCAGGACCGGTTTACTGCACATTTATTTTCCATTCTCAGATATGCTTGCTGGGACGAGCTCCAGTTCCTGAGTTCGATTTCTTGATTTTCGTCATTTGATGTAGTGACTCTTGCTTCTTACACAATAATTTATTTAAATTAAATCTCTCAATAACTGTTTGTTTATGTGTAATGTTCTTTTTGCCAAAGCAATCGTTTGACCCTGTGTGTGTGCCTTCAGGTGGAGCGTTGTGTTGGTCGTGGTGCTCAGCCTCCTGGTCGGGGCAGTCGTCTCCGACCCACAAGGTAAACGTTTCTTATTTCTTGGTACTATAGAGGACTCTGAGGTGCTATAGAGGACTCTGAGGTGCTATAGAGGACTCTGAAGTGCTATAGAGGACTCTGAGGTACTATAGAGGACTCTGAGGTACTATAGAGGACTCTGAGGTACTATAGAGGAATCTGAGGTGCAATAGAGGACTCTGAGGTGCAATAGAGGACTCTGAGGTACTATAGAGGACTCTGAGGTACTATAGAGGACTCGGAGGTGCTATAGAGGACTCTGAGGCACTATAGAGGACTCTGAGGTGCTATAGAGGACTCTGAGGTGCTATAGAGAACTCTGAGGTACTATAGAGGACTCTGAGGTACTATAGAGGACTCTGAGGTACTATAGAGGACTCTGAGGTACTATAGAGGATTCTGAGGTACTATAGAGGACTCTGAGGTACTATAGAGGACTCTGAGGTACTATAGAGGACTCTGAGGTACTATAGAGGACTCTGAGGTACTATAGAGGACTCTGAGGTATTATAGAGGACTCTGAGATGCTATAGAGGACTCTGAGGTGCTATAGAGGACTCTGAGGTACTATAGAGGACTCTGAGGTACTATAGAGGACTCTGAGGTGCTGTAGAGGACTCTGAGGTACTATAGAGGACTCTGAGGTGCTATAGAGGACACTGAGGTGCTGTAGAGGACTCTGAGGTACTATAGAGGACTCTGAGGTGCTATAGAGGACTCTGAGGTGCTATAGAGGACTCTGAAGTACTATAGAGGACTCTGAGGTACTATAGAGGACTCTGAGGTACTATTGAGGACTCTGAGGTGCTATAGAGGACTCTGAGGTACTATAGAGGACTCTGACGTACTATAGAGGACTCTGAGGTGCTATAGAGGACTCTGAGGTGCTATAGAGGACTCTGAGGTGCTATAGAGGACTCTGAGGTGCTATAGAGGACTCTGAGGTGCTATAGAGGACTCTGAGGTGCTATAGAGGGCTCTGAAGTACTATAGAGGACTCTGAGGTACTATAGAGGACTCTAAGGTGCTATAGAGGACTCTGAGATGCTATTGGGGACTCTGAGGTACTATAGAGGACTCTGAGGTACTATAGAGGACTCTGAGGTGCTATAGAGGACTCTGAGGCACTATAGAGGACTCTGAGGTACTATAGAGGACTCTGAGGTACTATAGAGGACTCTGAGGTACTATAGAGGACTCTGAGGTACTATAGAGGACCCTGAGGTACTATAGAGGACCCTGAGGTACTATAGAGGACTCTGAGGTACTATAGAGGACTCTGAGGTACTATAGAGGACCCTGAGGTACTATAGAGGACTCTGAGGTACTATAGAGGACTCTGAGGTACTATAGAGGACTCTGAGGTACTATAGAGGACTCTGAGGTACTATAGAGGACTCTGAGGTACTATAGAGGACTCTGAGGTACTATAGAGGACTCTGAGGTACTATAGAGGACTCTGAGGTACTATAGAGGACTCTGAGGTACTATAGAGGACTCTGAGGTACTATAGAGGACTCTGAGGTACTATAGAGGACTCTGAGGTACTATAGAGGACTCTGAGGTACTATAGAGGACATGCAGACGACAAGTCATAATAACGTGGCTGAAGAAGCCACATATCAGGAGATGAAGTTATGACGACGTTTCGGTCCTTCCTAGAACATTATCACGTCTTGTGTGATATGACTTGATAATGGTCCAAGATGGACTGAAACGTCGTCGTTTTTTCCATCTTCTGATGTGTGACTCAGTCATCATATCTGAAGTGGATGTTCTTCCAAGCGGTCTACCTCTAAGGTGTTATGACAGCAGATACAAGTTCCTTTACTTCTGACTATTAAATAACATTTATAATTGTTCATTAAATACTTATTTCGCAAATTTACTTTTGGGAAATGTGCGGAATTCCCTAATTTTAGCGGAAATGCTTTAAGAGTTCCTTACTGATAGCAAGAGGTTTTCAATGTGTATTCTTCTCTATACTATTATAGAGTATTATAATTCCGCCTGTGTAAGGATCATGAGTTAAAAAAAAGCTATTGGGTAAGGCTTACCATGAGCTATGGGAAGGGAAAGTTCTCAGCCTGCTAACTGGACTCAGAAGTCGCCTGTTCTTGTACCAATCTGTGTAAAAAAATAAGTTGTATACTACTGTATTGCTCCGGATAAGCGAACCCGGTGAGTGATAGAGCTGACTTGTCTCCAGGTAGAGCTCATCCTGGATTAAAGGCAGATGTATGAAGATATTTCTGTGTGGAGGTGATGGCTTGCGTTAGTAGTTAATGCTGACTGATGGCTCTGAAGACATTCAATGATCTTCTACTAGGGGAGTACTAGTCCCCTCAGTACGAATCCCTTTTCTATCTGTTATCGTCGGTCAAAATAACTCTAGTATCCGCTCTTTGACTAATGTTACAACCTCTAACAGCTGTTAGAATATTATTGTCCTAATATCATGGCCTTTTAATGTGATTTATATCTATATTCAGTATTAATATTATAAGTATTATTATTATTATTAGTAGTAGTAGTAGTATTTTAATCATTTTATCTCTTTCTAGTTAGAGCAACGAGAAAAGGGCTTTTCGAGATCTGCAAGCGGATGAGGCCTAACTGCAAAGTAGAGCCCCCTCACGTGTGCTGTCGGGTCACGGGAGATTCCCCGGCTGTCATCACACTCAATCACAGTGTCAAACCTAAATGACCTGGGATTCATTAATCTACTGGACATCGGCCATCTCCTATAGGATGAAGACTGTTAGATTGGGAAATAGGAGTCTTGCTGCTAGTCTTGCTGCTAGTCTTGCTGCTAGTTTTCCTGTTCCTATGGCCTCTCTACATATTTCATCAGCAAGTTATGAAACAATTAAAAGGAGAACCGAAAATCTATTTTTCTAGCTTTAAAATTAAAAAAAATTATCTTCCAGCAACTAATTAATTATTTGTTAAGTTATACCCAAATAATTTATTTCTCTCGGAGCATCGCTTGCAGCCTCACTAGATATTCTTCTCCCTGGATCTATTATAATCTATAAGTCATTAAATAAAAAATCTAACAATTTCAAGTTACTTTTCCTTGTTCAGAGAATGTGTACCCAAAGCTTTTATGTATATTTTGACATTGAAGTATGTATGGTAACTCTATGACGAGAGCCAATGAAATTTCTTATTAAGATGATTTAGAGTTGTATTAGTTACCTAAGTGTATTTTCCTTAATAATAAAATAATAATAACAATAAATAAATTCAAATTACAATAACAATAGCCACAATAATAATAATAATAATAAAATAATAATAATAAATACATATAATCATATAAATAGGTATATTAATAATGGGGCGAATGGGAGATAATTCTTAACATAATTCATGTAAGGATAAGTAAAGTTAAACTAGGTTAGGATAGGTTAGGCTAAGATTGGTTAGGTTAAGATAAGTTAGGATAAGTAAGGTTAGAATAGAATAGATTAGGTTAGCTATATATTTTAGTAAATGTTTTAATAACCATCAGTGGGTCCTTTCATTTACGACCTGACCTGAATCTCCTTTATGCTAGTAAATATCACTTGCAAATAAAGTATTTGTTGGTGCAGTCCTGTGGATAAAAATTGTACTTTTTATCACGAGACCTCTCACAGTTTCACTTTACAATTGATGATGTGACAATTGATTTTAAGCGATGATTTTTTTTATTTGTCCGCTAAAAAAATATATATGCTAACAAAAAATATGTTCTTCTCAACCTCTTGTCTCTATGATCCACTTTCTTAATGTTTTGTTGGATTATTATCTATAAATGATAGCATACTAGAGTTTCAATAGTTTAGTTACTATAGGGATCTCTAGCTACTTGTTTTCTGACAGGATATAACTTCCACTTATATTACGGGTTAATTATAGTATATAATTCAAGTGTTATTAAGTGTCGATGATAGGATTAAGACGAGGAACAATGAAAATATGAACTTTTTGTTAATGTTCTCTGATTATAAACAATAGGTTAGCTTTTGGTTTTAATAATTGAATGATAAATGGGAGCATACATGCCAACACACAATGTTATGGAAATGGGACTAGGAGATAGGAGACCAAAGGGACAGTACACAATGAAGGGGAACAGCCTACCTGTGACGACGCGAGAAAGAGACCTGGGCTTGGACGTAACACCTAATCTATCTCCTGAGGCACATATAAATAGGATAACGACAGCAGCGTACTCTACACTGGCAAAAGTTAGAACATCATTCAGAAACCTAAGAAAGGAGGAATTTAGGGCGCTTTACAGTGCCTACGTGAGGCCAGTCTTAGAGTATGCCACCTCATCATGGAGTCCCCATCTGAAAAAGCAGATAAAGAAACTGGAAAAGGTTCAGAGGTTTGCAACGAGACGTCCCAGAGCTACGAGGGATGGGGTATGGGGAGCGCCTGAGGGAACTGTGCCTTACGACACTAGAAAGAAGAAGGGAGAGGGGGGACATGATAGGAACGTATAAAATACTCAGGGGGATTGACAGAGTGGACATAGACGAAATTTTCACATGGAATAGTAACAGAACAAGGGGACATGGGTGGAAGCTGGAAACTCAGCTTGCATTTCAGCACCCCTGACTGAACTGACAAAGAAAAATGCGAAGTTAGTGTGGAAATCTGAGCATGACGAAGCCTATCGCAAACTGAAGGACCAACTAATCACGACACCGGTATTGGCTATTCCTGATTTTGAGAAAAAGTGGGAGGTGCACACTGACGCCAGCGGCATTGCTATTGGCGGGTGCTTAATTCAGCGAGATGCGGATAATTTACCCCATCCGGTAGCCTATTTCAGTAGAAAGGTCAAAAGACCTGAAGTTCGTTATTCAGCTACGGATCGGGAGGCACTGGCAATAGTAGAATCAGTTAGGTATTTCGAACCTTACCTATTTCAGCGACACTTTGTAATTTACATAGACCATTGAGCGTTGACGCACATCTTTAAGAAGCGAACAAAATGCCCACGAATGTCACACTGGTCTCACGAACTTTCGGCCCACTTATTCCAGATTTTGTACAAGCCTGGTCCAGCACATGTTGTGCCAGATACGCTAAGTAGAAACATAGCGTCGGTTAAAGTTAATGAAAATATTGAAACAATTCCATCAGATAAAATGAGAGAATACCAGATGAGCGAGCCTAGATGGAAAGAAATTATTGAGTAATTAAAGGAGGAAAATACCCAAAAAGGAAAAAGAATTTGCCTATTCATGATTTTGAGATGAAACAGGGCGTCCTGTATTACGTTAATAGCCAGAATGATAGGGCAATATTTCAACTAGTTATTCCGGACGCGTTGCGGTCATCAGCATTAAAGCTTGCGCATGCATCTAAAATTGCAGGGCATCCGGGGGTCCTTAAAACCCACTTAAAGGCAAAGTCTATTTTTTATTTCCCAGGGTTACTTTCTGAGGTAATCCAATATGTGAAGACATCAAACCGGTGCCAGAGGAGGAAAGGCACCCTTAAGGTACAAGCCCCACTTCAGGAATTTCCTGAAATTCGTGAACCTCTAGATCGTGTGGGGGCCGATTTGATTGATTTACATCACAGTCAATCAGGGAATAGATACGTGTTGGTGCTAGTTGACCATTTGTCTAGGTACACTACACTAGTTGCATTACCTCAGAAGGATTCTCGTACGGTTGCAGACGCATTCTTGCGTAGGTTCGTTACTGTATTCGGACCTCCTAAAGTTTTAGTCTCTGACCTGGGTCAAGAATTCAATGGGAATATATTTGGGGAAGTTTGTAAGATTTTAGAGACAACTTCGGCTTTTACAACAGCCTACCACCCACAAGCAAACGGAATGACGGAACGGACTAATCGTTCAGTCAAGGATATGCTTGCAGTCCTTGCTGAACATGACGCGAACTCTTGGGATGAACCCTATGTTCAATTAGCCTTGAATACTGCCATCCACCAATCGATTAACGCCCAATCCCTCCATTTGTTTACTGGTAATTCATGCAATTTCCCCTCTGGTCTGCTTAACAGACATAATGTTGCATACAGGGAGGACTACCCTTCAGAGGTCCTTGGAAAAATGAGAAATACATGGAATATTGCAGCTGAAGCGTCCAAGAAGGCACGGAATTGGTATGCTCATTTTTATAACAAGAAAGTGCGCCCTCTTGAGTTGAAGGAAGGAAGCCTCGTATTGAGAGTGAATGAGGCTGCGCCCGCCAATCAGAGTAGGAAACTTGCTCCCAGGTGGCGAGGACCATATAGAGTAGTTAAAAAGGCGGGGCCGGTTAATCTTGTTATAAAAGAAGTATTCGAGGACCAGGTGGAAAGGACAATTCATGTAAATAAATTGAAACAATATCATGCGAGAGAGGAACTAGAACTGCCTTTAGTGGGTCTAGTTCCTGACTCAGCAGCGCTGACTCATGGCTTCACCGACAAGTCAGGGGATGAGGATGACCCTCTGGCATCGCTAACCACTTGGGCTGGACGGTAGAGCGACGGTCTCGCTTCATGCAGGTCGGTGTTCAATCCCCAACCGTCCAAGTGGTTGGGGCACCATTCCTTCCCCCGTCCCATCCCAAATCCTTATCCTGACCCCTTCCCAGTGCTATATAGTCGTAATGGCTTGGCGCTTTCCCTTGATAATTCCTTCCTTCCTTCCTTCCTTCATCAGTAGTCAGGTGCAGTCTCGCCACCCTATGGTGACGAGATCTCGCGCTGTACAGTAAAGTAACTTCCTTGGTTAGTATAATTTAGTATTCATTAGATTTTCCTGTAGAGGCAATGAGGTGAACTATTACTATACTTAACTCGGGTAGCAACTTTTACCGTGCTCTGGGGTTCCACCTCCACCAAACCCAGAGTATATCTATGCTTCCGCTGTGTTGTGTCTGTCTGTTCCCAGGTCTGATTGGTACACCGACCCAGTTGTTCCAGCCACACGTGAACCCTTGTCTGTAAAGACCGAGGGGGGAGGCACGTTACACAAAGACCTCCCCCCACCAGACCCAGTAACCCATACATCAGTTACTTTGGGGATGAGTGACTATCCAAGAGTCACCCGGCCGACGCCTCACGTCACTACACGAGGTTGTCAGGGCCAGCAAGCTGTCCACATATAGCAGTCACCGGAGGTGCCATACAACGCCGGGGTAGCCGTCTCGAGGTCACCACTACCCACCTGCTGCGTCATCAAGACTGCAGCCATTCCAGCAGTGTTGGAGGAGAGGTCAAGAAAATGCTAGTACTCTAGAGTTTCGCCGGAAGATTAATGATTACGTCATCTGAAGCAACAGGAACGCGGAACTAAGGCGGTCACAGGTGGAAGGCACGGTCTCCCTACAAAGTTCCGGGACTCGCCATAGAAGGTCGCAAAATTGTCTCCTTTGGCCTAAAGTCGGCGGTACGAGGGTATACACAGTTGGTGTTTACGGCCTAGTAACCTGGTGACATCAAGAAACGCCTGAGATGTCGTGAGCAATGATGGAAGACGAGATTCACGTGTTCCTTAAACAAGCAACCCGCCTCTACGACCCTCTGACACCACTCCTGTTACGAGACACCGTTGGTACATCCAGTCCTGCTCTGCTGTGGTCATCTGCGCCGTCAAGTTTAACATCAAGACTGCCGTGTGAACTGTGATTGATATGAAGGCGTGTGGACTGTCGGGAGCAAGATCAATGGCCGAAGTAACAGTATTCTACAGCTGTCACTTGGCACTCGGCTCTACTACACTCTGTCGTCATTCATGAGTACCGGATGGGAGTACAAGAGGACCAGGTATCGACGTCGACACATGGGAGAAGCAAGATCGACAACATCATCGTCAGCGACTACATTCAGCGTCCATCAGCATCGATTTTTTTTTCGATTACTCAATATGAACAATTAGTACAAGAGATAAAGTTGGCTCTGAACATCTGTATAAAGAATATCTGGACACTTTTGTTTAAATGTTGAAAAACAGATTTAGAATCACAGTACTATATAAATGTTGGAAAACAGATTTAAAATAATTATTCTGGTATAATGATATGGAAATTCTACTCTATAAATTGGTCAGTAATTAAAATCGAAGCCCCTGTGTAATTGTCTAAGCCCAGAACAAATGGTTATGGAAAATATTGTGTGCTATTTTTTTCAGAATGTTTGAACACAGGAGAGGCGGACCAATATAAACATTGACACTTACAGTGAGTGCGAACACTTGGCTGTACAGTCAGCTGTGATACAGTATAGTAGGAATTTTTTATATATTTTAGATACATGTAATAAAAATTAGGTGTGTTCCTTAGCATGTCAAGGTTGACATTGATTGGGGAGTGGATAGTACACGGATGTGAACTTGATAGAGTTTAGTAGTCCGCTCCCGGATGACTGAAAGTTCAGTCTGTAGTTATGATTTTTTATGTTTCATGTGGAGCACGGTGTGTCCGGCTCTAGAGGACACATGAGCTTAGCTAGTGAAGAGCCAAGAGATTTTAATAGCTAGTCTTTGCTGTTAGAGTAGGGACATGTTCTTTAGCTATGTCGGTTAGTGTAGGATGTATGTTTCCTGATGTTGGAGGATTGCTGTCTGTGACAGCCGAGACATTGATGTATTTGAACATGTTTATTGTAATGTTGTTGGACAATCTGATGATTGTCAATTTTTTTAGTTAGGTTAGCTTTTGTTGAGGCATGAGTTGAGTTTGAGGGTTTGGATACTAAACCTCGTTATTTTGAGCAAATTAACAAGGTTTACTAAGTTGCTTGTGCGGGGGTTTGGGGTTGTAACAAACTAGCTGTTGTAGGCATGACCCAGAATGTTCGAGAAACCGCGGGTAGGGACCTGACCCCAAGCACATGATCGCATTCCGGGGGGGGGGGGGATTGGCGGTGAAAATAACTGCTGCCTTTGTTCACAATTTCGTATAAGGAATTATTCCTCATTATTCAATGATTTAGAGAAATTAGTCTTCATTCAAATTGTATAATATTCCTGTTTATAGTATCGAGAGTATTCTGATTGTTAGAATAATGAGTTAAGTCACCATCAGTGACGTCACTAGCGAGACTAGACTTTCAGCGTGAGAGTAGTGGGAAAATGTAATGCACTTAAGGAACAGGTTGTGGAAGCAAATACTATTCATAATAGCCCCAAGCGTTTGGCCTTTATTCTTGGACAGAAAGACTAACATTGATTGATAAATGAAGATTAAGCCACCCAAGAGTTGGCACGGGCATGAATAGCCCGTAACTGACCAACTGTTGTTGTTATAGATTCTGCTACTCGGAACAAGTTCCAAGTAGCACGGCTATGGTGAGCCCGTAGTGGACTTACCTGGCACAGGAGCGGTGCTGTGAACTGGCCAACAAATATTCTGGTATATATATATATATATATATGATGGCACCCTGGCAGGGACACAGGAATCCCTACTAGGAGATCTTCAGCTAGTGAAATCTAGGGGAGAGGAGTTAGGCCTTACACTAAATCCATCAAAGTGTGAAATCATCTCGTCCAACCAATCAATCATAAATGCAGTACAAATCTTATTGCCAGGAGCCCAAGTGATCGCTCCCACCGACAGTGTGCTGCTAGGGGCACCTCTGGGCTCGAACGCCATTGAGGTAGTCCTCGAAGAAAAGCTTAAAGACCTGAGGAGGATGGAGGCGCGAATAGGGGCTTTGGATGCTCATGATGCGTTGTACCTTCTTACAAGGTGCCTGGCCTTGCCCAGACTTACCTATTTCCTCAGGTGTGCTCCTTCTTTTGACAGCCCAAAATTAACGGAATACGATTCACTCCTAAAGACAATAACTATGAAAGTGTTAAACCTCTCCCTGCAAGATGACCAGTGGGACCAAGCAACGCTCCCAGTTAGACTTGGGGGTATAGGTATTCGCAAGGCGACACAGTTAGCATTGCCGGCATTCTTATCCTCGACCAGTGCTACAAGTGAATTAGTGAAGGAAATACTACCAGAATACCTAAGGAACTCCATTGGGATTCGTGATCCCAAATTTGTGGAAGGAGCTGGTCGGTGGGACACACTCGCCAATTCACACACCCGACCAACTTGTCCAAACGACGGTAAACAGGCCAAATGGGATAGCCCTATAGTGGAGAACATCGCCAAAGCATTGCTGGACGTAGCTTCTCAGAAGGACAGAGCGCGTCTCCTAGCTGTGCAAGCCCCCATGCTGGGGACTTCCTGTTGGCAGTCCCTAATTCCGCCTTGGGCACCCGCCTGGATCATCGGGCCCTAAGTATTGGTGTTGCTCTGCGCCTTGCCGCCCCTATCTCCACCGAGCACCGGTGTATTTGCGGCCAGGCACGGGCAGACCAATACGGCAGCCATGGTCTCATCTGTCGTAAGACACAGGGAAAGATTGCCAGACACGAGGCAGTCAATGACATCATCAAGAGAAGTTTGGCTACAGCTGGGTGTCCAGCACAAAGGGAACCCCAGCTGTGCAGACCTGACAACAGCCAAAACGCCCAGATGGAGTCACCCTGCAGCCATGGAGGGAAGGTAAACAGGTCGTATGGGATTACACCTGTGCATCTACATTGGCTGATACCTATTTACGTTACAGCTCAGCGGAGGGAGGTGGGGCAGCCACCTTCAGGGAGACCCAGAAAATCCACAAGTACAGAAACCTAGAACGTTGTTACAGGTTCGTGCCGATAGGCTCAGAGACTCTGGGCGCCTGGGGTAAATGTGCACTCAAGTTTTTAAAGGAGGTTGGTGAGGAACTCATTGGGAAAACTAGAGACCCACGAGCAGCCAGTTTCCTATTCCAGCGCCTCAGTGTCGCAGTGCAGAGGGGAAATGCGTGCTGTATCCTGGGTACGCACCCAACCTCCGAGGAGCTGGACGAGGTCTTCGAACGCTGATTGTTTAATTGTTATATATTTGTGTGTGTGTGTGTGTTCTCTGTAAACTGTAGCATTGCAATAAAATAAAACAAAACATACAAAAAAATAATAGGGGTGGTAGGAGAAGAAAAGAATAAAGTATTCAGTGAGAATCCACAAGATCTTCTCTGAATGCTCTTTGTTTTCTTCTTCGAGGATGTGGGTCCCTGCAATTGCACCAGAGGTGGTACCCCTAATATATATATATATATATATATATATATATATATATATATATTATATATATATATATATATATATATATATATATATATATATATATATACACTATAGGAGGGGTACCCGGCCGTGCCTGGGATAGTCTGTCTATTCCCACCCCTACACACACACCCTATTCCATCCCCTATTCTTCCCCCCCCCCACCCCCACATCCCACCTCCTCACTCCATCTTCCTCCCAAGGCAACAACGGTATCTAACCTTGCCCAGTATAGAAGGTTGTTCAGTATGCATTGTGACACCTTGAACGCGGGTTCTACTCCCCGAGTCCTCAGTGTCCACTTGAGAATCCCAGCATCAAGACACGAGTCTCATCCTCCTCAGCGACATCATGGAAAGGTAGGAATGAGACACACTATTATGCGTTTCTCATTACATACATCAGGATGTGAGTGCAAGCTCTGATATTTCACTCTATATAAAAAAGTTAATTAAATCACATGTCGAATATAACGGGGGGGGATATAACGTGCGATTATGTAATTCTTAGTGATACGTGGAAATGCAAGAGGTAGGTATTGCGTTTTTCTTTTTCATATATTTAAACGTGTTTGTATTTGTATTTGCGTGCGTGTGAGAGGCGTGTGTGTGTGTGTGTTTATTGTTTATATTTCTATTTGTTCCTGCAACAGCAATCTGCGAGCTGTTAGCCCTTTATCAGAGTAATCAATAACTATTTTTTTTTAAATATTTCAACACCACTAAACTCCCTTTCACTGGCGACCGCCCACACATTAAACAATTATGTTTTTTATAGGAGAGACAGACAACAAAACAGACAGAAAGACAGAGACAGACACAGACCGAGATAAAACAGACAGACAGAGACAAATAACCGTAAGTTGTTTAATGTATTGTCTCCCGATTTATTTACTTTATCATACTTACTACATATATATCTCCTTCACACACACACGCACACACACACACATACACACACCACACACACACACACACACACACACACACACACACACACATGTAATGTAATGAAGATAGGGGTAGGAAGCAGGAGACCAGATACAAGGTATCATTTGGGAGATGAAATACTTCAAGAGTCAGAGAGAGAGAAAGACCTGGGGGTTGATATCACGCCAGACCTGTCCCCTGAAGCTCATATCAAGAGGATAACATCAGCAGCATATGCCAGGTTGGCTAACATAAGAACGGCCTTTAGAAACTTGTGTAAGGAATCTTTCAGAACATTATATACCACATATGTCAGACCAATCCTGGAGTATGCGGCTCCAGCATGGAGTCCCTATCTAGTCAAGCATAAGACTAAACTGGAAAAGGTTCAAAGGTTTGCCACCAGACTAGTACCCGAGCTGAGAGGTATGAGCTACGAGGAGCGACTGCAGGAATTAAACCTCACTTCGTTGGAAGACAGAAGAGTTAGGGGGGACATGATCACCACATTCAAGATTCTGAAGGGAATTGATAGGGTAGATAAAGACAGGCTATTTAACACAAGGGGCACACGCACTAGGGACACAGGTGGAAACTGAGTGCCCAAATGAGCCACAGAGATTTTTGAAAGAACTTTTTTAGTGTCAGAGTGGTTGACAAATGGAATGCATTAGGAAGCGATGTGGTGGAGGCTGACTCCATACACAGTTTCAAATGTAGATATGATAGAGCCCATTAGGCTCAGGAAACTGTACACCTGTTGATTGACGGTTGAGAGGCGGGACCAAAGAGCCAGAGCTCAACCCCCGCAAGCACAACTAGGTGAGTACAACTAGGTGAGTACACACACACATACACACACACACACACACACACACACACACACACACACCACACACACACACACACACACACACACACACATACATCCACAACAGCACACACACACCACACACACACACACACACACACACACACACACACAACCACACACACACACACAACACACACAAAACACACTGTACCACACATACACACACACACCACAACACACACAC
>WNGS01165523.1:37648557-37660532 GCA_020271785.1 Procambarus virginalis | reverse complement strand
GGTAATTTAGGTTAAGTATCCCTGAGTTAGTTCAGTAACTGGATGGGTGACCCTGTTAACACCATCACTCATGGTTAATGCAACTGATATGCTGTAGTCGGAAGTGTTCCCCTCCTGACAACAGTATAACGATAATGATATACCAGTATACCAACACTGGTGTACTAGTGTTGGTATATTGACAATATTAGTATACCTCATAATCGTATAGAAGTACACCATCAATGGTATACCAGGATACCAACAATGGTATACTAATATATGGTATATGCCAGTATACGGACAGTGGAATGGTGTACCATCACCTGGGACAAACAGCCTGTTAGCCTTATTGCAGGTCATCCAGGCTAACGACTGACCTTCCCCAGGATACAACTCACAACAGTTATCAACTACCTGACCCCTATTTAATGATAGGTCAACAGAGGCATCAGGTGTAAGGCAATGCCTCTAACCCACGTGAATCAACTAATTGAAATTAATCCGGCTAACACTGTTAGAGGGACTCACCTGTACTAGTGAAACACACCTGAATTTCATTCATCCTCCAATATTCTACTTAACCATCAGAATCTTCCCTAATCCACCTGTATCCTCTTAATCCACATGTATCTTCCAAATCCACCTGTTTCCTCCTAATCCACCTGTAATCTCCTAGTCCACCTATGTCATCTTAATCCATCTGTATCTTCCTAATCTACCTGTATCCTCCCAATCTACCTGTATCATCCTAATCTGTCTATAATTTTCTATCCTACATGTATCACTTGCACTTGATGCTCCAACAGGTAATAAACTATATATCAAATATTAGTGTCGTGGGATGTGCTCCTTTAAATATAACAAAACAAGCCAAATTGTCCCTTCCGACTTGCTTACATCTCGAAGAGAAGAAAAAAATATAGAAGAGTGGCCTGAAAGTGCCAAAAAATTTGTATAAAGTTTCACATCACATTAATTTCAGCTGGGATCACACAAGACTGAAACACTACCATATTGAGGAGTTCCTCAGTTGCGCGAGGCAATCAGCAGCTCCAGTAGTAGTCATAAAAATGATGTACTAAATTGCCCGAACCTAACCTAATCGTTAACCGACGAATAGAAAACGGGACCCCCTTTAGTGAAACGCTATGATTTATGATGAACTATTCGAGAAGACATCCTGAGGTCATGATGACGTCTTGAAATGTCTCGTTGCAAGTTAATACGTTGCAAGATTGATTGACAAGTCTAGCTAAGAGGTATGTAAGAATTAAGTATTGATTTATTGGTTCGATTTAATTGGTTCGAAAGTTAGCTGGAGCATATATTAGTTAATAAATCATTAATATAACTAAGAAATTTAGTTTATAAATGAAAATCAGCAGCTCAATCACCACTTGCACATAACAGACAAACTTGAAAAATATAATACCGTATTTCAATAAATTATGTTCATAATTACTTCCCAAATAACATAACTTACAGAAAAACAAAAAGTCATTAAACATGATGAGCGGATTACCTGGATGGAGGTGTGGAAATTCATTGCCACACACAACTAAGGAACCTCCTCTGTGTTCCTCATCAATTTAAGGAAATGATGGAAATGATCGAGAAGACCTGTTGACAGTCGTTGGTCCTAAAGTAGACTATACTGAATTCTACCCATCAAGGCTAATCTACCAATAAGAGCCATTATCACACAACAATAGAGCGAGAGTCACAAATTCACATTATAATTCGGTTGGTATCATTATAATTCGGTATGGAGGAGTGAAGCTGTGCAGAGAAACTGTACAACTAATAGAATGAAAGAAGAATAAAGTTGATAAAAGCATCAATTTCAACAATACCAAATAAACTGTTCCACACAAAAATATTTTGAAAATTAGGGGAAAGTTTTACGTTGTTTGGTTTAAGTAATGTTTAATTTTTTGGCCAAATTTTGCGCTGTCTTGATAAAGAGTTTCATTTTGCAGCCACGTGATAAATTATGCCTTACAAGTTGTCTGATAAATTCTTCCTAGATGCGTCTGAGTGCCAAATGAACAATGTTTGGGATCTTCTTCCTAACTGGCGGTTGTTGTTCACGCTGTTATGTTGGTATAACTCATCACTGACGGGATGAGTGATGGTGCTCGATCAACTCGCCCATGTTAAATAATTTTTTATATTTTTGTTTATCTGCTAGGCTTGGGTCTGCCCTTTCTATTAGGTCTAGCTCAGCCCTTTTGTGCTAAGTCTAGTTGAGCTCTTGGTGCTAGATCTAGTTGAGCTGTTGGTGCTATCGTGAGGTGTGCACACGAATGCAATTGCTCATTGCCGGTACAATTATTTCGCTTTTTATTTTTGCATTAAAAATTAGAGATTCCTTATAAATCTAACCACTGGAGTGATTTCAGTGTGGAATCTGAGTGATATATCCGGCTTCTTCTAAGATATTTTTGCCTAGATATAAATATTAATATAATATTTACGGTGGATCACTGGTTCACTGTTTCATTTCCTTTACGTTGAACAGAGAAAAGAATACAAGTCAATAATTAACAAAAAAATGTAAGGGAAAAATTATCCCTCATACTGCTTACCGTTTCTCCTCCTTCTTCTATCTACTAGACCTTCTGCACCTCTTCGTCTCAGCCTAGTTGTGTTCCTCCACGGCTACCACACACACACTCTCCATGTACCAGCGTGGGCGGCCCTGGCCTCCCGCACCTACTGGACAAGTTTCCTGAACCAGCAAGGTAACAACGGGGCCTAACCTTGTCGGTCTTCACCCGTCCTTAATCTCGAATCTCGGGTAACCCGTTCATTTTGCGTCAACACCGCGGGTAGCAACTCAAGTCCATCCTTCTCCTACGTCAACGCCGCAGGAAGCAACACAAATATCTCTTCTTCCTCAGCGGCAAAGGGAAAACTAGAGACGACATTTTGTTCTTAAAAACGTACATATTAAAGCCAGCATGTATGGAGGCTGGCGGCAGCAAGAACACTACGCACAAGACAGAGTACCAGAGAGGGCGGAGTGCAATATTAGACACACGTCTCACAGACACCATGTGTCTACAGCTATGCAATTACATCACTCACGTTCAAGCATGACAAAAAAAACTTGGCCGTGTTCAATATATTGTCCCGTGTTCAATATGTGTGTGTGTGTGTGTGTGTGTGTGTGTGTGTGTGTGTGTGTGTGTGTGTGTGTGTGTGTGTGTGTGTGTGTGTGTGTGTGTGTGTGTGTGTGTGTGTGTGTGTGTGTGTGTGTGTGTGTGTGTGTGTGTGTGTGTGTGTGTGTGTGTGTGTGTGTGTGTGTGTGTGTGTGTGTGTGTGTGCTTGCATGAGTGCATGTGGGTGGACTTGCGTCAGCATGTGCCGTGAACGAGTCTGGTATTTATCATTTTTTCTTTCGTTGGTTTTTATCAGATCATATTTACATTGTTGGAAATATACTTGTGGAATTTAATTACCGGATATAATTTTACGATTTATGATGATAATGGACAAAATATTAAATATATATATATAAAGGGGGGTACCACCTCTGGTGCAATTATAGGGACCCACAGCCTCAGAGAAGGGAACACAGAGCATTCAGGGAAAAACTTGCCATTTAACTCTGAATACATGAGGGTGTTCGCTTCTCCTACCACCCCCCTTTTTTATGGTGTACACTTTATTAAGCAAGGTTATACAGTTACATATCTGATTGTATACAAAAAATGAGCATTAAGAGGACACAAAAATAGTTCGCTTCCTAGAGGCTGTAGATTTCCTCGAACTCCTCCGACGTTGGGCAGGAACCGAGGATGCAGCGAGCATTCCCCCTCTGGATCGCGACACTGAGGCGCTGAAAGAGAAAACTTGCCGCTCTAGGGTCTCTTGTGGTGTCAATGAGCTTGGAACCAAGATCCTTTAAAAACCTTCTTGCACTCTCTCCCCATGGGCCTAGGGTCTCAGACCCTATTGGAACGAAGTTGTACCGATGATCTAATTGCCTATACTTGGCTGACTTGTCTCTTTCTCTGTGTGTCGCCGCGGCTCCTGCTGTGCCGGCAGAGAGGTTGATGTATGTGGCTGCCAGGGTGGATACGCAAGTATAGTCCCATGCCAACTGTCTGCCACCCTTCCACGGACGCAGTGTGATTCCGTCTGGTCGGCCGGCAAAGCTAACAGAGTCACGGTTCAGAAGGTTGCGGGGCTCTCTCTCCGCTGGACACTGGGCAGAGGCAAGGCTTCTTTTAATGATGTCGTTTACTTCGTCGTGTCTAGTGTGCCAACCACCAGATTTTCCACAGTGCAGGCCATGCAATCCATATTCGTCAGCATCTGCCTCGCCGCAAATACACCTATGAACAGTGTGGATAGGGGCAGCAAGACGGAGAGCGACTGCAATACGGAGCTCCTGCGGATCAAGACGTGTGCCTGTCGCAGACATAGGGACTGCCAAAAGGAAGTCCCCTGCATGGGGAGCCTGCACAGCTGTGAGGCGTGCACGATCACTGGGGGTTGTTGCTGCCTCCAGCAAAGCTGTGGCTTCTTTGTCTGCAATGGGGCTGTCCCAACTGGATTGTTTCTTGGCTTTCGGCATGGCTGGTCTGAGTGCTGGGTCTGCCATGGCACCCCATTTCGTGTCGCATTCCGTGTAGTGGGGGTCCTGTATCCCCGCTACATCACTGAGGGTGTCAGGTAGAATTTCCTTAACCAGGTCATCTGATGCTGAGGAGGAAGACAGGAAGGCTGGGACATATATATATATATATATATATATATATATATATATATATATATATATATATATATATATTATATATATATATAATATATAAAGTTCCTGTTCCGTTTTTCAGTGGACAAAATAATCCGTGTTTTGTGTTCGTATTCATTTCATCCTGGTGTTCTTTTAGTGTGGAAATAAAAAACAGGGCCTAGAGGCCATATCGGATTGTAGACGTGAGTATATTATCTCTAAACCGCTGATGTGGGAGTATACAGGTGAGTTTGAACGGTCTATAGTCGCATCTGGGCTAACGTTAGTTTATAATGAGGTGACCATCAATATCTTGTAATGTTCCTTCACTGTTTTGTTACAACTCTACCTTCCCTTAGAGCTACAGGCCTCCATAGAGTCAGAGACAGACCTGGTAAGTGCTATAAAAACACGAATGACACTATCCACTGGTCTATCCATTTGGACTGTTTGGTTCAACGATGCCCTATCTTCTTTCATGGTCGGCGTTCGATCACCGATGGTCCAAGAGGTTGGACACTACATACACTCCGTCCTCATATCCCTCCCAGGTGTTACACAGTCTTATAGGCTTAAATGAATGTTTCTGATAAAAACCTTTTGTTACCTTCCACGGGAAACGCAAGGCCTCCAGCAGCATCCACGTCAACACACTGTTATATTATTTCATTGTGAATTTACTGGAGTGTTTGACTAGCAAGCTCATTACCAGGGAGTGGGAGGGTAACATGTAAAAATGTAAACTGGGATACCTGTTCCACTATTCAAAAAGTGACTAACAATGCCTCTACACTTTGGATTGCAATATTCACTATAAAACTGTCCTTTGAACATCTATACAGAATTATTATAACAATGCTGTTATAAATGGTTCAAAAACACCCATTCATACATTCATTCACACATTCATACATTCATACGTAAATTTCCATTCAACACTCACAGTGCAAACAGTCGCTCCTCCAGAATATTTGGCTGTATAGAAGAACATTTATATATTACTAGGTTACAAGTAACGTGCTTCACTTTGAACACGTGTCACGCGAAACACGTGTCATTTCTTATCTATTGATAAGAAATTTTAAGAAAAATTACCAGAGGGAACAAGTAACAAGACTCGCCCCGCGCTTAGGGAGCGATTTGGCCAAGGTTCGTATCCTGGCCAAGGAGGATTGGCTAGGCAACTGTCAATAAATGCCCGAAACTCTATGCGTATTAGTGGCTTTAGGTATTGTATGTACTAGCTCTATCTATAACTACAACATAATGTTTGTAACTAATCTTCTATGTATGTACTTTTACCTGAATAAACATTTGATTTGATTTGATTTGAATAATTGTCAATTGTATTGCTGATTAGGCATACTGTACTTAAATGTAGGCCTCTGTTCACCCAACAGAGTTTAGGTACCTGGTTGTTAAACGACTGGCGGGTCGCATTCCAGGGACACTAGTGGGTAAATGTTACCTTGAAGAACAGGATGGGAAAGCGCTCTCTGCCTGCTAGCAGGCGTCAGCAGTCGTCTATTCTTCAACACATCCGTGTAAAAAATAAAAAAAACTACAAAATGAGGATGGAAACAACGATTCCTGGTGGTAAATACTGCGATATTTGACGTATCACAACACCATCAGCTGAATGGTACGGGGAGGCGAGCGGGTATTGGACAACACTTTTCAGTACAAACACCACAAGAGGTGAAGAAGGGATACCAAACAAACTCTGATTAATGAACAAATCCACAGGGGCCGTGACGAGGATTCGAACTGTTCATTTGATGAATCACACAATTGAGATTTCTGTGTGAAACTCTGATTAAGATAAATATATAATTATGGTTGCATTCACTTGCATTCACATAATTATGGATCGTGGATACATCGGTTAGATTTAATTCGGGAGCCATTTAGTACATCATTTTTTCTGACGTTGTGACAACTTATGAAGACGGGCTGGTATATGACCCAGCACTAGCAAATTCTTGTAGTCTATCTGTACATTGTTAGCTATAAATATCTAACTGTCAAGTGATGTTTGTTCTGAAAACATTGATAACTGAGCATTCATAAATAATGTTAAAAAATGTGACCTCGCTAATGTTTACAGAGAGGACAGTTACAGTGCCCAATATTGGACAATTTGTTACCTTGAGTTACATGACATGAATAGCGATATCCCAGCATTATTCCGGCAGTTACTGTCAGGTGGACGTTGTTTTAGATCTAGCTACTCAGAACGAAGTGTCCATGTAGCACGGGCTATGGTGAGCCCGTAAGTCAGGTGGACGCTTTGTCCTGGCCTTATAGGCACCCGTCCTCCCCCCCCACCGTCCTCCTCACCAACATTTCCTGTGCCAACAAGGCAACAACGTTACTTAACCTTGTAGCTTCCGCACGTACTCATCTCGACTGTGCGCGTACCCGCTTCCTCAGTACCCACTCAGCCATCGCTGCAGCCGCACGCGTCTCTCATCAACATCGACATGAAGAGGTACTGACTGGTTTTTGATATCGGCTTATGTCTTAGTCCCAGTAGGTACTGGGATATCTCAGGAAGCTGAGAGTGTAGTTAAGTTACGGCTCAAAGCCCTTATTTCGGCAGAGAGTAATATTTTTCGTATGTACCTGCATAAAAGTTGTGTTTGTATGTATGTATATGTTCTTTGTGCATGCAGCTGTAGCTGTTAGTTCTTGGACCCTGCCTCTCTAACCATCGGTTGTCTAATGTACTGACTCCAGACCTATTTTCCTTTATCACAGATATTATATATTTCTCTGACACACACACACACACACACACACACACACACACACACACACACACACACACACACACACACACACACACACACACACACACTTACTTCCTAATTCACTTCCTAAATGTATTAGGAAGTGATGTGGTGGAGGCTGACTCCATACACAGTTTCAAGTGTAGATATGATAGAGCCCAATAGAATCAGGAACCTGTACACCTGTTGATTGACGGTTGAAAGGCGGGACCAAAGAGCCAGAGCTCAACCCCCGAAAGCACAATTAGGTTAGTACAATTAGGTGAGTACACACACAACCAGGAAGCAGCCCGTAACAGCTGTCTAACTCCCAGGAAACAGTTTCCACCCGTTTCACCTTGTTCGCGTACCATGTACTTACCTCACCTAGTTGTACACACCAAGTTCTGTTTGCGGGGTTTTAGCTCTGGCTCTTTGGTACCGCCTCTCAACTGTCAATCAACTGGTGTACAAATTCCTGAGCCTACTGGGCTCTATCATATCTACATATGAAACTGCGTTTAGAGTCAGACTCCACCGCATCACCTGTGTTCCCTTGTTCGTGTTCCACCCGTGCTGAAGAGTTCGTCTTTGTCCACCATGTCAATTCCCCTGAGAATTTTGTAGGTGGGTATCATATTTTCCCCTCTTACTCTTCCGTTTTCCAGGGACGTGAGGTTCAGCTCCCTTAGCCTTTCCTCATAGCTCATACCTCTCAGTTCCGGGACTAGTCTGGTGGCACACCACTGAATCTTTTCTAACTTTGTCTTGTGTTTAATTAGGTATGGACTCCAGGCAGGAGCTGCATACTCCAGGATAGGTCTTAAATAAGTGGTATACAGGGTCCTGAACGATTCCTTACACAAATTACTTGTGTAAATTCCTTACACAAGTTTCTAAAGGCAGTTCTTATGTTGGCTAGTCTAGCATGTGCCGCTGATTATATTCTTTCTATGTGGGCCTCTGTTGACAGGTTCGGTGTGATATCGCCCCCAGATCTTTCTCTCTATTTGACTCTTGCAGGATTTCACCTCCCAGATGGTACATTGAGTTCAGCCTTCTGCTCCCTTCGCCTAATTTCATTATTTTACACTTTCCTGAGTTGAACTTTAGTAACCGTTTTCTAAACTATTCCACCAATTTGTTCAGGTTGTCCTGTAGTCTCTGTTTTCATCTGTCTTGATTATTCTCATGATTATTCTTTTTGCATCATCAGCAAACAGTGATAAGAATGAGTCTATACCCTCTGGAAGATCCTTTACATATATTAGAAACAGGATGGGTCCAAGTACAGAGCCCTGTGGGACTCCGCTGGTGACATCTCGCTACTCTCATGTCCCCCCCCCCCCTCACAGTTACTCGCTGTTTGCTGTTGCTTAGATACTCCCTTATCCACTGGAGCTCCTTACCTTTTATTCCTGCCTTGTTGCGCCAACTTTTGTAACAGCCTTTTGTGAGGTACTGTGTCAAAGGCTTTCTGACAGCTTAAGAAAATGCAATCTGCCCACCCTTCTCTTTCTTGCCTAATTTTTTTTGCTTGGTCATAGAATTCTATTAGTCCTGTGAGGCACGATTTATAATCGCTGAACCGTGTGTGTGTGTGTGTGTGTGTGTATTCACCTACTTGTGCTTGCGGGGTTGAGCTCTGATCTTTCGGCCCGCCTCGCAACTATCAATCAATCAAGTATTACTAACTACTATTTGTTTTCACACACACACACACACACACACACACACACACACACACACACACACACACACACACACACACACACACACACACACACACATTTACGTATTGATTTACGTAAATGATCTCCCAGAGGGTATAGACTCATCCCTCTCAATGTTTGCTGACGACGCCAAAATTATAAGAAGGATTAAGACAGAGGAGGACAGTTTGAGGCTTCAAGAAGACCTGGACAAGCTGCAGGAATGGTCGAACAAATGGCTGTTAGAGTTTAACCCAAGCAAATGTAATGTAATGAAGATAGGGGTAGGAAGCAGGAGACCAGATACAAGGTATCATTTGGGAGATGAAATCCTTCAAGAGTCAGAGAGAGAGAGAGAAAGACCTGGGGGTTGATATCACGCCAGACCTGTCCCCTGAAGCTCATATTAAGAGGACAACATCAGCAGCATATGCCAGGTTGGCTAACATAAGAACGGCCTTTAGAAACTTGTGTACGGAATCTTTCAGAACATTATATACCACATATGTCAGACCATCCTGGAGTATGCGGCTCCAGCATGGAGTCCATATCTAGTCAAGCATAAGACTAAACTGGAAAAGGTTCAAAGGTTTGCCACCAGACTAGTACCCGAGCTGAGAGGTATGAGCTACGAGGAGAGACTACGAGAATTAAACCTCACTTCGTTGGAAGACAGAAGAGTTAGGGGGGACATGATCACCACATTCAAGATTCTCAAGGGAATCGACAGGGTTGATAAAGACAGGCTATTTAATCAAGGGCACACGCACTAGGGGACACAGGTGGAAACTGAGTGCCCAAATGAGCCATTACCCTCCATAGCCATGTCCCCCCTCGATCATACCCATCCACTCGTTCTACAATATTTCTGTCTTTTATCATTGACACCTTCTTGTCCGCGACCTACGTCAGCGTCCCCCACCTTCATGTCCACACTCCCCCACCTGGACTTCACTTCCCACTGTCCCCACCTGTACACTAAGCAAAGTTGCAGACCTTGAAGTATAAGTAAAAAAAAAAAATGTATAAATAAACCAGAAATGCAATTATTTTCACATCTTAATCCAGTTCATCGTGCAGGATGCCTCAAGGAGACACGTCCGCAGGAAATGGCAGATGGAATTTGTAGATGAGAACGATAATAAATTTAAAGTAGAACAATATTATAAATATAGCCATTTTCTCATCATATTTGAAGCAAAGACAATCAACTTGGAAAATATTTAGGCTGGGCACTTTTAGAAACACACACTTTTTCCTGTTGACTGGAAATCAGCAAAGACTGCAATGAGTGCTGTGTAACTTTGATTGTAATTATATGCTAGTGGAGTGGCCAAGTCTCACTGAGGCAGCATTCCTCCCCTCTCCAGTAATCACTAAGATAAAACTCAGTGCAATAAACTTTGATAATAATGTAAATTGTTGTTATCTCTAAACTTTCTCAAAACTGCTGAACTATATATATACTATATATCTTTGTTATGACGATGTCTCCTTTGATTTCGTCCTTCTCCTGAATCTTCAGAGGGCTCGTAATGTCTAATGTGCTACACACAACACCACACACAACACACACACCACACACACACACCACACACACACACCACACACACATACCCTTATGGGGTCTGGTAGCTGAGTGGACAGCGCGCACAGACAAATGGGCAGAGTTTCTTTCACCCTGATGCCCCTATTACCTAGCAGTAAATAGGTACCCGGGAGTTAGACAGCTGTTATAGGCTGCTTCCTGTGTGTACTCACCTAGTGTGGTTGCGGGGCTTGAGCTTTGGCACTTGGTTCCCGCCTCTCAACCGTCAATCAACTGGTGTACAGATTCCTGAGCATACTGGGCTCTATTATACCTACATTTGAAACTGTGTATGAAAACAGCCTCCACCACATCACTTCCTAGTGCATTCCATTTATTAACTACTTCTGACACGAAAAAATCTTTCTAATGTCTCTGTGGCTCATCTGGGTAGTAAGTTTCCACCTGTGGTCCCTTTGTTCGTGTTTCACCCGTGCTGAGAGTTTGTCTTTGTCCACCCTGTCAATTCCGCTGAGAATTATGCAGTTGGTTATCAGTTCTTCCAGGGACGTGAGGATCAGCTCTTTAGCCTTTCCTCGTAGCTCATACCTCTCAGTTCCGGGACGAGTCTGGTGGCATACAGCAGAATTTTCTCTAACTTTGTCTTGGTTTAACTAGTTATGGACTCCAGGCTGGAGTTGCATGTGTGTGTTGGTGTGTGTGGTGTGTGTTGTGTGTGTGTGTGTGTGTGTGTGTGTGTGTGTGTGTGTGGTGTGTGTGTGTGTGTTGTGTAACTCACCTAGTTGTACTCACCTAGTTGTGCTTGCGGGGGGTTGAGCTGTGGCTCTTTGGTCCCGCCTCTCAACCGTCAATCAACAGGTGTACAGGTTCCTGAGCCTATTGTTCCTGGGTTCATAAGTTTGTGTGGTGTGTGTGTGGTGTGTGTGGTGTGTGTGTGTGTGTGTGTGTGTTGTGTGTGTGTGTGTGTGTGTGTGTGTGTGTTTGTGTATACTCACCTAGTGTACTCACCTAGTTGTGCTTGCGGGGGTTGAGCTGTGGCTCTTTGGTCCCGCCTCTCAACCGTCAATCAACAGGGTGTACAGGTTTCCTGAGCCTATTGGGCTCTATCATATTACACTTGAAACTGTGTATGGAGTCAGCCTCCACCAAATCACTTCTTATGCACTTCCATTGTCAACCACTCTGACACTAAAAAAGTTCTTTCTAATATCTCTGTG
>WNGS01165523.1:37617659-37629319 GCA_020271785.1 Procambarus virginalis | reverse complement strand
GAGCAAACTCAGGAGCATTTTTATTATATGACTTACTGAAATTACAAGCAGTAAAAAAATGGTCGTAATAGGTGTATTTCTTATTGAGGTACTGTATTGAGACCTGCATCTGTCTCTGTATTGAGATATATATGCATTTATCTGTCTGTGGTGTGTGTGTGTGTTTGTGTTTTCGTTAAACTGTAAGACAAAGAAATAACATATATAAATAAATAATAATAATAAATCATATTGAATATAATAATGAAAAGTAGGGGTAGTTGGAGAAGAAAATATAAGTTTCAGGGAGAATCAAAGGTCTTCTCTGAAAACCCTTTATTGTCTTCCCCGAGGTTGGGTCCTTACAATTGCTCCAGAGGTAGTAGTACCCCACTCTACATTCATGTACATATAATTCATTACTAGGATCCTTTAAGCCTCGACCTGAGACCACAAAATTGCGAATCCACCGTCTCACCTTGGTCAAACTCCAAGGTTCATAGTGAATAAAATGCTATTCCCCCGCTGTGTCCTAGCCATTATATAAGTGTTTCCGTGCAGGTGTTCGTCGTGATGGTGTTGGTGCTGTGTCTCCTGGTCGCGGACGTCCTCTCTGAACCACAAGGTATATTATATTTTGTTCTGTGACACTATCTCATCACATAATGGTAATATTTAAGTGTAAATGTGTAATAGTGTAAAGAAACGTAACGTTGTGTACTCTATTGCCTTTGCTTTATGTTCTCCCAATTAAGATTTTGATGGGAACTTAAAAAAAGACTTTAAATTTTAGCTATGTAAGAAAAGTATTATTCTAAATCTAATTAATCTTTGTGGTTAGCTGCACACTAGATTAGTTCAGTAGATATGCTTAGATATAGTTAATGTTTACGTGTTCTGGTGTCTATTGATCTGGGAATTTTCACTGTAGTGACAGTTTCCCCCACATACGGTGATACATTCATTATCTCGTGCTGTCATTTCAATGGTTTCTAGCACGATGACTTCAGATGTGTCATACATTAGTCTGCTAGAATTTCAGATCACTTGAGTTCAAGATCATTGTAGCTTGTGAGCTTGAAGAGTCATACATTAGAACAATGAGTTGTATGAATTTCTACAGCGGAGCTTCCTAGTTCATTTAAGTGTGGGATTATACATAAAGTTGATCTTATTAATCTACTAGTTGGATGGAATAATATGGCGACTCATGTACCATCTGAACTGTATATTTTACAAATTTATTTAAAGTGATTTGAGTTTTTTTTATGGTTTCATTCAAACTCAGTATGTAATCATCAGTGTATGCACAGACTCTCTAAA
This sequence comes from Procambarus virginalis, assembly GCA_020271785.1. Classification (NCBI taxonomy): domain Eukaryota; kingdom Metazoa; phylum Arthropoda; class Malacostraca; order Decapoda; family Cambaridae; genus Procambarus; species Procambarus virginalis. Next base: position 37,628,017 of record WNGS01165523.1, on the reverse strand, counting down.
GTCCTCGTAGTATCCTGCAAGTAAATGTTCTACAGGTGTGACCCAATTGAACTATCCAGGAATGCTCCTCATATGAATAATTATTCACGAGAACCGGTTACTTAGATTGTTTTCAAGAGAGCAGAAGAACTTTTCATCTCAAAGACTGATCTCAGAAAGTGACTGCACCCTTTGCAGTCACAACCGTAACCTTGAAACTATTGCATTTGTATGCACTGAGGACGAGAGACAAGTTTTATCTTAAGCCAAATTAATGTAACAATAAATAATTCTTATCTATGTTGAGCAAGAATGAATTTCTCAGCTTTTCATTTGTAGTGGAGACGACATCGTAACTCGTTATATTATCTCATTACTTCTTATTTAATAATATTTATTTATTAGTGTATATTGTATTAATATGTTTCATTGTCCTCTATTTTCCGAGTTTCAAAAAAGAGCCTGGTAGAGCTGTGTAAGCGGGTGAGGGTGAGGGTGTAGGGGAGAGAGCTACACCCCTGTGTTGCCGCATTCAACAACCTCCCCAGTCACTCCACGAGATAGACACCCAACAGCAACACAAACTAACTTGACCTCGGAACGCACACTCGACTTTGAACACTCTGTCAATGTCTGAAGGAATGGTGGTATTGGCCTACTCATCATGCCCAAATGTTTTCTCTACAAAAATATTGTCTATGAATGAATTGTCAATTTAATCACTTCTAGCATATATCTCAGGGATATCAGTTTTCTTTTCATATTTTTTTCGAGTTTCATATATTCTATTTTTGTTTGTTTTGCTTAGTAATGGTCAAATGTCATTGTACATCGTGGACAGCTTTTCGCATCAGTCTATTATGTATAATTCACTGCTTCAATGTAAACAGACCGTAAACCTTGCAGTATTTATTACGAATAATTATACATATCGAAAAATTCAAACAATTTTGTATTATATCTGAGAGCGTCCTAAGTCCGTCATTGATACTGGTGATGATAGAGGAGTGAGGTGGGGAGACCTTGTACTGGTGACTGTTCTGGGAGTGTTCCATTACTGGGTGAGACACTGTATTGCGGGTGAAAGTGGTGACTGTACTAGGAAGGTGACCCCTGTAATGGGAATGACTGTAGTGTCCTTATATTACTGGGGAGTGACAGTGATGTTCGTGAACTTATGCGGGTAACAGAGGAAACTGTACTGGGAGTGGCAGAGTGGTCCCTGAACTTGGAGAGTGGCTGTCACTAAGTCTGCTTTACTGCCAAACTACTAAGACATAAGGTGGAAATATTATTAAGAACCACTCTTAGAAGTGCCAGTAAATCTAATGGGTAATGTGCAACCATGCTGGATTAAATGACCAAGCCACACTCCACTGGGTAAAATAACATACATGATCCTGCCTCGCAAGAACTTCAATATTTTGTCTACCTAGTAACCCTCCTGCCTGCCTGTCCACGCACAATAAAGGCCATCAGAAAGTAGCATAATTGTATTAACTTTCTTGCGTTTTATGTCAGTATGAAACATTAAAACAATTATATAACTAACATTACAAACTTACTCCTCGTCTGTCTCATATGAACTGAGGGGGGTTCCCAGTTCCCTAATTATGTACGTCGGTAATCATGACTGCTCCCGGCATGGGTATTGGGTGCATAATAGATGACTAAACGAACTCCTGACCGGTTACATGAACGCTGCCACATTTCCTACTTGCATATACAAGGGCAAATTTGTGAGGGAATATATCCCAAGAGAAGAAAATAAACAGCCGGGGTTAACTCCCTTCGTTTGTCTCTAAATTTCGTGTGTGTTTTCATCTTCAACCTCCCCATTTTGTTTCAATATGTGTTTAAATATACATTTAAATGTATAATATATAATGCTGGTTATCAATAAATATATATATATACCTAACCGAGATTGTGTGTTATGAGAAATCCCTTTACAAGTCGAGTTGTTTAATGAAACATTTAGAAGATATAACACTGATTTACGGTAATACGATTTATATTTTCTCTTTGGTATTTGTGGGAGTGGCGACGCCTGACTGGATATCAAACCTGCTCCTCTTGGTCAATGTTGCTCAATGTTTAATATACAAAGACACTACTTTAAATACAAGCACAGAGACAATTCCGCCATGCATAAAATTATTGTCAATGTCATAAAAAATCGTCAGAAGACAATTATATATATATATATATATATATATATATATATATATATATATATAATATATTTATATATATATATATCTATATATATATATATATATATATATATATATATATAACGTAAAAACAAATTTCAAGTTAATACATACAGGTACAGATAAATTAAACGAAAAACAGACAACTGCATTTCACGCAGTCATACTACTATAAAATAAACCGCTGGTTTGATCCCCTGATGAGCAGTAGTAAATTGCCCAGTTTCCATTCACCTGATGCGTCTGTTCACCTTGCAGTAAACTGGTGTCAGGGAGTTAGGAATCTGTTGTGGGTAGTTTGTCCTAGGAGTGGCCCTTGACAAGCAGGGAGCGCATGTTCTCGTGTCCGAGACCACGCATTTAATAATCCTGCCTACATAGCCTTTTGTTCTTTTAAAACTCTCCTCGGAGCACTGCAGTATAAATCGCATTAAAGTAATCGCAATTATGTTAGAAGACATGGAACAAAACTGTTCTGAATATATATATATATATATAAAATATATATTATATATATAATATATATATATATCTGAATACATACCTGTATATATATATATATATATATATATATATATATATATATATATATATATATATATATATATATATATATCTGATATATATAAATATATTTCACGATTCTTAAATTAGCGAATCCTTTATTTTCATGGCGTGTTTCAACGCAGGCGTCAGCTTGCCGCTGAGAGCGCTGGCCAGGCTACTGGGGGCAGCACTCGGCCAGGCTACTGGGGGCAGCACTCGGCCAGGCTACTGGGGGCAGCACTCGGCCAGGCTACTGGGGGCAGCACTCGGCCAGGCTACTGGGGGCAGCACTCGGCCAGGCTACTGGGGGCAGCACTCGGCCAGGCTACTGGGGGCAGCACTCGGCCAGGCTACTGGGGGCAGCACTCGGCCAGGCTACTGGGGGGCAGCACTCGGCCAGGCTACTGGGGGCAGCACTCGGCCAGGCTACTGGGGGCAGCACTCGGCCAGGCTACTGGGGGCAGCACTCGGCCAGGCTACTGGGGGCAGCACTCGGCCAAGCACTCGGCACATGTACACTTACTATCCCAAAATCTTAATCACGTTAGTATCAATGTTCATAAAGTTATTTTATTATTATTTAGTCCTTTATTATGCACCCCATACCCATCCCGTGGGGTGATAGGGGGGAAAGGGGATATAGAGGCACGTTATTGGTTCAGGAACTGAAACACCAGACCAGCAGGTCTCACACCACACCACTGCCTCACCACCACCACCACTACCTACACCACTTGTCCAGGAACTGCTCACAGCAACACGCGGACCTCAACCCCCCCTTCCCCTTTCCTCCACCCACTCACCCAATCCACTAGTCCCAATCAATCCCCCCCCCCCCACCGCTGAACTACCTAGCCTCCCCCCCCCCTCCTTTCCTGGTGTTTTGTGCCTCCTACACCGCCTTACATCTTGCTCTATTCCTAACTTTATTACTAAGATCTTAACTTTATTACTAAGATACAATTAATCAGTTCGCTTCACTTGTGGTTGATCATAGAACAATCAAAGGCACTTTATTAAAAACAAATTTAAATGTTCAGTTGGCACCTTAATGTTGACGTCATTTTGGACGAACGTTTTCGAGATTTGCGGATCACAGAGGGAAATTTCGCTATGAGATCACCTACTTGAACAATCACTCGAAGCTGTTTTTCAGACCCTAATATATAGTAAAGATTGTATATGCAGCGTTAAGGAATTCAATGCAGCATTTACAAAGCATTATCAACCTGACAGACACAGTCCAATAGTGTCAGTCGACGACAAGCTCACACGACAAAAATTAGAAAGCGGGTAAGATCAGTATTACCTGTGAGCGAAACTTAGTGGATCTGAGGGTGCTGGTTGACCCATATCCCCACCCTCATTCTCGACCAGGTTGGCTAACCTCAAGACAACCCAACACTATTACTTTACAACATGATATCAAACACCCTGTCATTCATAAACTCTCAGATCCCTTCTCAGATACACTCTATAGTACTGGACTGTAATGCCCGAACTGCCCGAAACGCTGCGAGTACTAGTGGCTTTACGAGAATGTAAATACCATGTTATGTACCCTCACAAACCCAATGTACCTTCTTGTATATATATAAATACATAAATAAATAAATAATGCCACATTGTAAACTGCTATTAAGTGCAAACGGGATTTCTCACACGGCGCGTTAAGGAGGATATTATCCCGAGACAAATTGTTTGTTGACAAGTAGGAGAGTTGGTTGACTTGAGGAGCAGAGAATGGGCGTCCTTGCGGACTTTCTCTAGTGTTCAGGGGGTGGAAACCAGCGTCTTGACTGCTCTTAAACACGGTGACACCGACGTCCGCTGACCGCCTGGGGCACGCCACGATTCACTCGCCCTCGAGGCTTTCACTCAGGAGATACTGCACTCGTGTAGTGTTGCTTCTGTTACTTCTGCGAACAGCTGTAGTCAGCCCATGTTGTCTTCATATAGTTGCAGTCAGCCCATGTTGTCTTCACACAGCTGTAGTGAGCCTGTGTCGTCTTCATCACACACCTGTGTTTAGATTGTATTGTCTTCACATATCTGTAGTAAGCCTGTGCTATTTCCACACACAGCTGTAACCAGCCAGCACATGGAAAACAAAATATGCAAAACATCAAAGTTATTAGTGAACAGTATTTCAGCAGAGTTGAACGCTCAACATTACCGGGATTTAATCTGATGATATTATATGTAAATATTTGTTTTAGAAAATATTCAAGTAGTTATAAAACTTAAGTAATATATATGTATATATATATATATATATATATATATATATATATATATATATTATATATATATATATATATATATATATATGCGAACAAGCCTGAATGGTTCCCAGGACTATATGCAACTGAAAACTCACACCCCGGAAGTGACTCGAACCCATACTGCCAGGAGCAATGCAACTGGTATGTACAGGGACGCCTTAATCCGCTTGACCATCACGACCGGACATAAGGAAGTGATAGCCGAAGCTATTTGAACCACTTCCCCGCCGGCACTCGGATGGTAATCTTGGACATAGCATTTTATCAAATCACCTTATTTTTGGGGGCAACACGTGAGGAACACAAATGCGAACAAGCCTGAATGGTCCCCAGGACTATATGCAACTGAAAACTCACACCCCAGAAGTGACTCGAACCCATACTGCCAGGAGCAATGCAACTGGTATGTACAGGGACGCCTTAATCCGCTTGACCATCACGACCGGACATAAGGAAGTGATAGCCGAAGCTATTTGAACCACTTCCCCGCCGGCACTCGGATGGTAATCTTGGGCATAGCATTTTATTAAATCACCTCATTTTGGGGGGCAACACGTGAGGAACACAAATGCGAACAAGCCCAAGATTACCATCCGAGTGCCGGCGGGGAAGTGGTTCAAATAGCTTCGGCTATCACTTCCTTATGTCCGGTCGTGATGGTCAAGCGGATTAAGGCGTCCCTGTACATACCAGTTGCATTGCTCCTGGCAGTATGGGTTCGAGTCACTTCTGGGGTGTGAGTTTTCAGTTATATATATATATATATATATATATATATATATATATATATATATATATATATATATATATATATATATATATCTTATATATATATATATATATATCTTGGCTATCTTGTATCTTGAGACACGCTCGCCGACAGCGCTGGCTGCAGCAACCAAAAGTCTTGCTTCTCAAGCTAAAAATGTTGCCTTCTAAGGATGAGTTTACTGACTTGCAGCGCCACTGATACTAGTCTGTTTTTTCTTCATGTTTTGGAGGTCAGTGATTTAACTGTTGTTTTGATTACATTGCTAACCAAAACGTGAAACAGAATGTAAACATATTAATATGCCTGTATATTAATTTAATAACAAATATGTATATTTACCAGGTATTAACTTTAACTATGGATTTAGTACATGTTAGGTCGAGATTGGAGGCCAGATGCGTGGGGCAAGTCTCAAATAATTTTCCAGTGTTATTGCTATAAGACGCTTGCTCAACACAGCCAGGTCGTGCTCTCTATCAATGAACTGGTACTGTGTCAACTGTGTACTGTGTCAACTGGAAATGTGTTAACCTCTTCTGGCGATTCAGGCATCGGCTGGACCTTTAAACGTGCAAAAAATAATAAACACTAATATGTTTCTTGCTATATAGTAAAATCTTTTGCACTGATGTCCAATAACTAAATAAAATATTATATATCATACCTTAGGTATGATAGACTCAAAGTGGTGAGAGAGAGAGAGAGAGAGAGAGAGAGAGAGAGAGAGAGAGAGAGAGAGAGAGAGGAGAGAGAGTGAATAAAGAATACTACTACTACTACTATAATAATAATAATATTAATAATAATAATAAAATAATGACAATAATAATATTAATATTCATATTATAATTATAATAGTTTTTCTCATATATATGTTTATAAAGGCTTGTTTAAATATGTCATTTATTCGTATATTACTTAATTTTTGATTATTATTTATCCATTTCAATATTTATTCCCGTTCAAGTTCTAGAGTCTAATCGTGTTTTCACTTTCATAATAAAACCTTGTTTTATCTTTTGTACAATGAGTGAAAGCTCTTTCTCACATTGCTGTAACTTAACCATAACTCATTCGAATTATCGTAAAAATTTGCAAAAGTTTTATCATGCTGGCGTGAAAAAAAAAAACATTTTTCTAGCCTCAGTGTTGTAAAATACGAGAAACGCCTTCGCTTACCTCTGTAAAATGAGTAAAGCTTTCTCGCTCTGTCAGAATTTAAGTGCATCTTTATTATTGCAGTAAAATGAACATAACTTTTGTTCTTGCTGCTGTAGAAGGTTACACAAGCTGTTATTGATGCTGTAGATCACACAACGTGGTCTTAGTGGTTCTGTTACTATTCCAAAATCTCTGTCTTTGTCATTAAACCAAATTTTCTCTTGCTCTTACGAAATGATATAACATTTCTCATTTATTTATCGATAAATATCGATCGAGCCGTTTCAGTTCCACTCACTCCCCCTTCTTAGATCACATTCTATTTTCATCCTTCTGTCACCACCACCACAACCACCACTAAGCTTACCTAATCTAACCAAACCTAACGAAGCCTAACTCAACCATGTCCGACAAAACTCAATCTTATGAAGTCTAACCTTACTCCATGCCATCAATGTAGTTTCACTCCTCCTCCTCCTCGTCCACCTCCTCCCATATATCATCATAGTTATCACCGTCTCCTCTCCTACGTTTCCTGTGCACGCAAAGTCACAGAAGTATTTAACGTTGTCTGTATGATCCCTCTCGTCCAGTCGTCACCTGTCAAGCACAGCAGCACGACACGAGTCTCGCCCCATCACCGGAAACATGAAAAGGTAGTCTCTTTTTATTGTATTCATAAGCCAAGCAGGTACGGATATACAACACAAAGCATTATTCAGAAGAGTAATGAAAAGCTCACCTGTCAGTGAACAATGACATAGGGTGATAAATTATCCATCTCACATTAAAGTCTTGAGGAGCATGAATAACATATTAAGGCTTTCTGTACGTTAAAGATATTATGAAGAGAAAGTACAAAGCCAATGTGATTATTTATTACTTGGAAATAATATGAAGATATATTAGTTGGGATTGGGTGCTCAACCACGTGGATCATTCATCGGAGATTGATTCCGAAAATTCAAGAAGCGAGGCTTTCGCTGTTCCGAAAACTTCCAAGTGAAAAGTCAGACACTATGCCAATTACCTGCCAATATTATACATATATGTATTATGACAATGTTTAACTTTGGGAATCTGCCTTTAACCAATGTTGAAGGCGGTTGCCCAAGGCCAAATTTGGGACAGCCAACAGGAAGTCCCCAACATGGGGGGGCTTGTACAGCAAGGAGGCGTGCTTTGTCCATCTCTGAAGCTACCTCCAGCAATGTGTTCTCCACTATGGGGCTATCCCATTTGGCCTGTTTGCAGTCGTTTGGAAAAGTCGAAGTTGAGAGTTTGGTAAGAGTGTCCCACTGGAGTCTTACTCGGTCCCAGTAATGGTTGATATATATATATATATATATATATATATATATATATATATATTATATATATATATATTATATATATATATATATATATATATAACTGAAAACTCACACCCAGAAGTGACTCGAACCCATACTCCCAGGAGCAACGCAACTGGTTTGTACAGGGACGCCTTAAACCACTGACCATCACGACCGGACATAAGGAAGTGATAGCCGAGGCTATATGAACCACTTCCCGCCGGCACTCGGATGGTAATCTTGGGCATAGCTTTTATCAAATCACCTCATTTTTTGGGGCAACACGTGAGGAACACAAATGCAAACAGCCTGAATGGTCCCCAGGACTAGATACAACTGAAAACTCACACCCCAGATGCCGGCGGGGAAGTGGTTCATATAGCCTCGGCTATCACTTCCTTATGTCCGGTCGTGATGGTCAAGTGGTTTAAGGCGTCCCTGTACATACCAGTTGCGTTTGCTCTGGGAGTATGGGTTCGAGTCACTTCTGGGTGTGAGTTTTCAGTTGTATCTAGTCCTGGGGACCATTCAGGCTTGTTTGCATATATATATATATATATATATATATATATATATATATATATATATATATATATATATATATATATATAATATAATATATATATATGTTATATTATATATATATATATATCTATATCTATATATATATATATATATATATATAAATATATATATATATAATTCGATATATATCTATATATATATATATCTCTATATATATATATATCTATATATATAATTTAGGGGTACCACCTCTGGTGGCAATTGCAGGGACCCACATCCTCGAAGAAGAAAACAAAGAGCATTCAGAGAAGATCTTGTGGATTCTCACTGAATACTTTATTCTTTTCTTCTCCTACCACCCCTATTATTTTTTTGTATGTTTTTTTTTATTATATATAAATATATATATATGTATATATATATATATATATATATATATATATATATATATATATATAATGTATATATTGTATATATATATTTGGTAAAGTGCATTGCTTTCTTCTATTGTATGTTGGTGTGTGTAACGTCGTTCTGAAGTCCCCCTCCCTTACTGTTATGCAAATATCAATTAAGTGTGTATAATACAGCATATTATCTCTCTGGTGACGAATACAAATTGGAAAATAGACAATACACCATTTATCAGAAGATGGGAGAATGTGCATTTCGAATGTCGAAATCAGAGTGTTTTATTGCTGAGTCTGGTTAATATTGGTGAACTGGATCTTTTGTGCTACTGTGAGGCGGTGGTGGGAGGTTGGTGGGTTGTGGAGCTCGTCCAGTGCTGATGTTAGGGGGAGAGAAGTGTGAACTTGACTGAGTATGAGCGTGATGGAGTGTAAGTCTGATGAGGAGTATGTATGAGCGTGATGTAGTTTAAGCATGAACGTGACAGAGTGTATGTGTGAGTGAAATCGAGAGCATTATGGAGTGTGAGCATGATAGTGTTGAGTGTGATGGAGTGATCTGGACTTGAGGAGAGAGAGATGAGGGGAGGGGTCTAAGGAGCAGGTGTATAAGTTCAAGCACAAATGGTAGTAGTATGTATGGGGGACAGGCAAGCACACACGTAGCTCTACTTGTGAGGGAGTGCACATATGTTTCTTTTCCCCGAATCTTGAGTTACTGGAAAATATGTACACACACCTCGGGGTTTTTTCTGAAGGTCAAGATATTATCACTCAAGCATCTTGGGGCTTTACACAGTTCGTTGTAAACCAGCTTGTACTGGAGAGGAAACTGTCCACAGTGGCAGCATCCGGTTAACTATTGGATTTTCTCAGACAGGCGGTGCCCAACCACTTGTGCTGGACGGTAGAGCGACGGTCTCGCTTCGTGCAGGTTGGCGTTCAATCCCCGACCGTCCAAGTGGTTATGGGCACCATTCCTTCCTCCCCCGTCCCATCCCAAATCCTTATCCTAACCCCTTCCCAGTACTATATAGTCGTAATGGCTTGGCGCTTTCACCTGATATATTTTTTTTATCAGACAAGGTGGTACTCTATTTTCTTTTCTGTACTTATCCAGATGTGTTTTC
>WNGS01165523.1:37572392-37595917 GCA_020271785.1 Procambarus virginalis | reverse complement strand
CTCGTCCTGTCTAGCTCGATTATGGTTGCAATTCAACACCTTGCACTACTGTCTTGGTGGCCTTTTCTGCGTCTGCACTTCGACCGTCTTCCGCCTCATCTTGCTATCTGAATTTGCTTGCCAACCATAGGCCTGGCCTTTCGCACTCCTCCCAATAGTTTCCTGCTGCCTTTCTCGTTCGGAAAGATGACTTCGCTACTGTCCTTCGCTAATTTCCCTTCCAGAATCTCCAGATCCTCTTATTGCATCTTGTAACTGCATGATCGCGACACGCGGGCGGTTGCTCTGTCCGTTAGCGTCTGTATCCTCAGGACAGTTTCGCTTGCACCCATGCCTCGGGATTGACGCTATCTCAAGTCCTGATACGGTGCCTTTCTGCTATCGAATCCGCAGGCCTCAGTCTTTGGCTATAGGGTTGACAATGGCTCTCGTGCTCTCCAAGGCATCCGCTTCTCTTTGACGCTTAATCGGTCGTGGGTCCGCTTATCTTAAAGTCAACTAATGTACCTCCTGATGCAGACATACTCGCATTACTCTCCTTACAATTTCGCTAGGCCCTGCTTTTAACTGTGTGGATTCATCTCTCGCTGAGTAGTCCAGCGTTGACCGCTCTTCACCCCTCCTCGCTCATTCCCATTCTTCTACTCTGGATTTTGTTCTTCTATCGTCGGTCTCCCATTTGGTGTGCTCTCGTGTTTCGAGTTCATGTTCGCCCATAATTTCTGCCATCAGTCTTTTTGCTGACAATCCCGTGTTCCTGTATCTTCCCCGATCCCATCAACTGAATGAGCCTTTTACCCCTTAATTTACGGTTGCTATGAAAAACGAATTTTCGTCCCTTGAAGCACTTTCTTGCCGTCTCGAAGTTTTGTACATCCTTGTCCCTCATCACTAAGCTTTTACCCCTCCTACGGTTCTAAAACGTCTTCTTCCCTTATCATTGTCACTCCGTCTGCTCGATCCACTTCTGTCCGACGGTCTGTGTTGGTACTCTGTTGTTTTTCCTGATCAAATTTGTTCGCTTACCCGGAGACTGAAGCTTCACAGCGAGCTATATATTCTCTGCTCTGCTCGCTCTCGTTGTCGTCTTCCTTTGTAGTTGTTGTTGATCTCGTAGTGCCCTCATGGTTCTTGGGTCCTTTAATCCGGTTCATTCAGTGGTTGTCAGAGATTGTTTGGCTTCTTGTTCAAGTAATTTAAGTCGGTTGAGTTTTGTTGGTTCCCAGCCATATTTTAGTCTCTTTTTAAATGAGCGTGCGGATGCTGCCACTAGGGAAACGCCGCTCTTGTCCCTCTCTTGTAAAGGTATTCCTTATTCCGACTTTTACCCGGTTATCCATCTCTCCATCCTTACCATTGGCAACTTTTGTTGGTTTTTGTTATGGTAACAAACTACATTCTCGTAAAGGTTGTGTGTCCTCGTGGCGTCCTCCTACCACCGTAACCGGCGATGGGAAACGGCTCTGGCAAGGTTGTGTAGTGGCATACTTGCTTAATCATGGTCACTTGATGAGCGCCGTGCTGCTATATGTTCTAATTGCATTGTCCCTCTTATGGTCGGCATATCCTTGTTGAATGTTTGACTTCCAGGACGAGTCGTGTGTCTTGTTTTCCGACCGTCCCCGTGGTCGTGTCCCTGATAGTAATTCTTTGTGAATCTGGATACCTTTGATATCTTTCGCTTTATGCGTTTCTTGTTCTCGTATTGGCATCCTTGGTGATATTTAGCTCCTCTTATATCCTGCACCTTTGATGGTGCTTCATAACCTTCCGGTTTGTGCCTTCTTTTGATAACTACTGGCTTACCATTGTACTTTAGAATTAGGATTCAGTTAATTAAGATAAATTAAGAGTATAATTATGCATTATATTTTAATGTATAGTTATTATGTGTTTTAATAAAAAAGCATAGCCTAAGAGATATTAGGTGGTCACAAGTAATATATACACAGTGTCACCAACATCTCAGTGTATATATATAAATACACTTGGAGATGTTAACTTTGGAACCTGACCCATTTTCGGGCTAAAGTGAACATAGCAGGTTGGTCAACAAGCTATTTTGGTAGCTCTAATAGCCTCTCACGCGGTTCATAGGTTCTTACATCCACCACGACGTGGAAGTCCTGAGGAACGACGTGTGTCAGTCGTGGTTCAAAGCTGCTGGCAGGAGGGAGACCATCTACGACGTGTTCCTCTGTGCTGGCTACAAAGACGGTGGCAAGGACAGCTGTCAGGTATGTTGGACTGGTGCAGGTGGACGCGGGAGAGTAACCATTGTGAAGACTTTGGTGGTTGGGTCGATATATTGGTTGATGTTCGTGGAAGGAACGTTGAAGAATGAAGTGGTTATTGTAGGATGGTGGTTGGTTGTGGATGTCAGATGAGCGAACTGGCTGGAACAAATGGTTGATGTGGGTCGAGCAAAATATGTAAAATATGTACATCATGGTAGTAAAATGGACAGGGGGTTATGGGGTACCATAGGTGGAAGTTATAGGGGGAAGGAATAGCGGGTAGTTTGAATGTAGGTGGGATATAAGTAGCCAGTGGAGAGTTGGGTTTTAGAAATGGCAGGCATACGTTTGAAAGGTACGGTGGGTGGTGTAATATGACAATGAGGAAGAAGGTAGTTTGTAGCGTAGTCAGGTGTGTTGTGTATATTGCAGGTGAGTAGGTAATTAAATCTGGTGTATTTATACTGCTTATGAACAGTAAGGTGAAAAATGTAGTTGAAAATAGTGGCAAGTAGTTGAGAAGAGAATGTCCAACTAAATAAAATGGAATGAGATCTGATTATATATATATATACATATTAGTTTGTTTAAACAAATCAGTTTGAAAACTAATGTAAATTAATATAATTGGCTCATCGAAGTCTTGCAATTTTAATCAAAGGCACAGGTAAGATTGTGGATGCATGTGTATGCCCAGTCCTTTGTAAAAGTTTTACAAATGATTCATTGAAAACACTCATCTTGGAATACAAAAGTTGATTGAACTGCAATTCGTGTATTTCTGCTGTTGGACTTTATGAATTTAATTCATTATGGGAAATTTTCGATTAAAAAAAATAGGAAAGTTTCGACAAAATAAGTAGCAGCGTTTGTGTTACTTTTATAAAATTAAAAAATAAAACCTGTACCATTGTTACAGTAATATGACGATAAATCCTTATAAACAGAGATGGAACAGCATCATTGCCTCTTTGTAGTTAGAGTAATTCTTGTTAATATCCAAAGACTTAATCTTTACTTGACCTAACAACTGTATATATATACTGATGCTTCTCGCAGCCAAGAAAACAGACAGCTTTGGCTTGTTTGAGACCATAAAGACAATATGGTAGGAAAAGGAATTTTTAATTTAGAGAATCATTTTGAATAGTCTGGTTTCATTCAACCAATCAGCGAGTGCCTAAATCGTATTACTTGCCGATTGGCTTAATATCCCCTTCATTCACTGAATGTCATAGACAAACTTGAGATGCAATATTAATCATCATGAGTCAGACAATCATTGAGACAATTAAAAATCATTGTTTAAATAATTAGGCTCGCTGATTGATCAAAAAACGATCATCCATCATTACTGGTAATTGTTCATATAAAATATTCAGATAATTAAAAATTCCCTTTTGAATTTAATATTGACTAATTTTTTAACTTTGACTTTCTGTATATATTATATTCACTGTATTCACATTGACCTCTTCAGACATCTGTTGCACAGTTACTTGTTATCATAAGCATATGATCTGCACTTCTTTCACAGCTTTCCCAGCTGAAATAGTCTTGTATATTCTGTCATTCTTGTATACCTGTAATTTCCTTCAATATTGCACGTGAACTGAATTGTTTTAGTTTGGCACATAATCTTGACACGTCATTCTGATTGCTTATTCATTTTCCCAAATTTTCATTTAGTTATATTAATGTGCCTTTTAATTCTATAATTTGGTATGTGATCTATATATGTCAGATTTGTCTATTTAAATGCTTATACAGTATATATAATTAATTGATCATGAAAATATCTTCTTAACTGTCTATAAAATGAATATATCTTCCAAAAAATCTCTACACTTCTAGTCTATTATTTATCTTTTGGGCAGAGCATTACCCAAAATTGACGAGAATTGTTCCGGCATATTGTTCATGGCTTCCGTTCTTTCGATAATCTGCAGAGCTCATTAAACTGATTTTTCTAATCCTATATTTCTGCTTCGTACTCATTGCAACGTCTTCCTATTTTTTTGCTCACAACCTCCAGAGACATAAAGCAAAAATCCTGGCTATCATCTTTCATAAGCTATCAAGTTGCAGCTGTACAATTCAGTGACTTTCCAGAACATTCAGTGGAATTGAATTCTTTGCTCTGTTCAATTTATAAGTAAATCTTAAGTTTTTAAACATTTTGAGCTTGATATCGTTTCTTCGCTTCATTTAATTTGATACAAAAACAGCTTCAGTACCTTTTTAAAAGGTCTTACACTAATTTATCGTGAACATAGTTTTGAACCCTTCCTTTGTTAAATATCTTTGGTTAAACTTTATCTTATATTACTTGTATACACATTTATTAGCTATTAATTACCTACAGCACTTCTAATAGCTTCCTAAACACCTACAGCCAAACTTGATTTTGGGGACACTGGCTGTGAACTCCTCATTTCTTTCCTCTTCGACCAATCACATTACAGGGTGACTCTGGAGGGCCACTGACTGTCAGCAGAAATGGAAAAGCCAGTTTGGCTGGACTAGTCTCTTGGGGCATCGCCTGCGGACGTACAAACCTGCCAGGAGTGTATACTAATGTGACTATGTACATCGACTGGATACGAGAGAAGATCCATTATTAAGAATCGCACGACTGACCTCAGACATAAGTCTGTTCTTAGACATGGGTGTTTTAACATGTATATTATCGTGCATGTTATTAATTTTCAAAACATGCTTGTAAATGTGTTTGAATTTAAATGCTTAACTTATTTTGTTACTTCATGCATATTGTTATGAGTGTGAATGATGACTATAAAGACAAGGAGCATTGATCATGGACACTTACTCAAATGCAGGACAGTATTATGTCTGTGTAAAGTAGTTGCAAATATTTAATTCATATTACAGCACTGTATTGGATTACAAATCATATTGTCTTACAGTAGAGACCGAGAAGTCTAAAATAAGATTTTAAATAGTTTTAATTTAGGTATGAAGATCGTACTAAAAGAACTATCATTTGGGTGGCAATGGAGAAGGTTAGAGGCACATAATGGGTTCGGGAAACTAAAATAGATATCTTACTATTTAATTGTAATATTATTAATATTAAATTTTGAAAATTCTTTACCTGGCTATTTTTTTGGGAGTTTGACAATTTTCTTTGAAATTTGTCTCAAACATCACTACCTTGTTCTAGTTTTACCTTCAGCTTCCACATATACCTGTACAGTACTAACTTAACAGTTTCTTGATGATTTCATTGTAAATTGAGTTTATTGCTCCTCGTTGGTGATAATCTATACTAAAACTATAACAATGTTTCTATGATGGTAGGAGTGTATGGGTAAGAGTTCATGATTTTATGTTCGACTTGTTTGATATTAATATATTGAACATCAGGAGGGTGCGGTCTCACTCTGGATATTCTGTATATACTTGAGGTAATGAAGATGGTCATGGTATGAATGTCATAAGGGTGTAAACTTAATTAATCATATTAAGCATTTACACTGTCAAATATGAGGTATGCAAATTTATAAAAATGAAATTAAAGATCTATATTTATCAAGGTGAGTAAAAGGCCCTTCAAAAGTAATGTCAACAAAGTAAATTTACTATGTCAGATAAATAAACTACAACTGAATATAATGATAAAATGGTTTGTCAGTACTGTAAATGAAAATACAGTTCCTGAATGAGGAACTGCTGTAAGTGGAGTTTTCTGCAACTTATTTTGAAAGATCGGTCAGAAATGTGCCCAGCATGGTGAAATTATTAGGAATTTCTCATTAGGAATAAGAAAAGTATAGGTGCAGCCAGAGGTATGCATGAACCAGTACCCAGTGGACACAATATTAAAGTGCGACATTAACAAGACATTATCAATGTTGATTGACTGTTGAATTAACATTTTTCTTGGATATTGTGCTCACTGGGTAGCGTGTTTTTCCAATATGAATATTAGAGTATTGGAGGACTGAGATTTTCATAGTGGTGAATTCATTTATTTCTTTTGTAATTTTATATTCAATTGCATCACAAAATAGAATGAAGTTTGTAGTGTAAGTCAGCATAGTGAAAGATTCAAATTGGTAATCATGGAACGGGTGAACTTCACATCGGTGGTATGGATATGTTGATATGACGCCTGGAGAATCATTTATCATTTATTGATAAATGTGTATATGGTTGAAATAAGGCGAGATTCTAGGGTGGAGGCAGATGCTATTTAAGTGTCAGAGAGAATACATGAATATAGGAAGGGTTCAAAGAGCTGTAAAGAGTAAAGGTTTGTGTAAGGGTAAAGCCTCTGAAAAAACTTTCATTGCAGCCACCCTTTTCGTGGAAAGCTTCTGAGAGTGAGAAAGACATTAGGGCAACATAAATAATTTTAAACTTTATAACAATTATAATCTACTGTATTATATTTTGAAATTGGTCAAAAAATATATATATGGTAATAATAATAAGCAGTATTTCAATGCATGAACATCATTTTTGCAAGATGGTTTGTTTTTCATTTATTATGTGGGCAGTACTGGAGAGGGTTATAGGCACAAAGATTGGACCTCTAAAATTTATTTAACTAAGCAAGTTTTTCTTGATATATACATTAAACTGTAATTTACTTACGTATCATATAAAAAATGGGTTCGAGAATGACTACAAGGTTGTTCTTGCAAGGTGTGCAAATAGATGACGTAGAAATAATGTATTCTAGTTTATTGGGTGCTGCACATACATTAGTATATTGCTTAAGCTAAATTAATTAAAAACATTTAGCATTGTAACCGACTGCTGATTGCACAATATGTACCAGATGTTCCATTGATTTGTCTCGGCAGCTCGTTTGCTAGAACGAAAGTACATTACTCCCTGCTGAGTTTTCTAACCCATTTCTTCATAAATTATATTAAAAAAATGACTATAAAAATTTGGTATTTATTTAACATTTTGTATCTTTATACAGTATTTTAATGGCTTCCCCATTCCCCATTGTTCTCTGCACCGTGTATAACCCATTTTCTTTGATACGCAGGGGGACTCTGGTAGTCCGTTGACCCTCATGAGCAATGGCCGTCGTCATCTCATTGGTCTAGTCAGCTGGGGTATTGGATGTGCTCGCCGTCATCTGCCTGGAGTATATACTAATATTGCCTTATTTTCTGACTGGATAAGGAAAACTATACAAACTTGAGATTCCTTAGAAATATTAGGAAT
Source organism: Procambarus virginalis (assembly GCA_020271785.1). Lineage (NCBI taxonomy): Eukaryota > Metazoa > Arthropoda > Malacostraca > Decapoda > Cambaridae > Procambarus > Procambarus virginalis. The sequence continues at coordinate 37,588,472 of WNGS01165523.1, read as the reverse complement.
TTTGTAGAATAAAATCTTAATGCTTTTGTTTGTTACTATTTGTTAAAGTGTTTTGTGGTACTTCAAGTGTCACAGAAATACAAGTCAGGGATGTGTCTTGTAGATACTAATTTTTTTTTAATATGCTCATTCGAGAATTTAATATTTATCATTCTTCCTTGAGTTGACATAAGATTTAGCTGTGATAGGAAGGTATCATTAGTGTCAGGCATTAGCATAATTATTCTTGTACCAGCTAGCTCGTCTGATGCACTCACGTACTGTATTGTACAGTACTGTATCTCACTTCTCAGTGTGGTTACCATACAAGGAGCTGGATCTCCGATACCTTTGTAAATAATAGTACATTTTTATATCACCATCTATACACACTGTACATAACTTGTACACACACTTTTTGCCTATTGTGAGTGTTTGCATTGTGTAGCTACTTCATATCCTTTGTAAAACTTCTGTAATTAAACTATTTTTCAATAACATGTTTATTATTCACAGCATTATTGACCAGAACTAATTCTACTGGAATTAAATACAATGAACATGCAACATAAAATTTCTTAGTAAAAATGGAGCAATAGAAAGGTTATTGTACCCCTTAGCTGTTACCTTGTCAGAGGTGGAGCTTCAGTGCTTCACCACTTTGACAAGGAAGGCTCTGATATCTTTGGATGTCCGCTGGGGAAGAACTAAGTACTCAAAGTTTCTCTCCAGTTTTTTTAGGGTGTGAAGATGCCAATATTTGCCTTGTTATTGCCATGTCTCCATATTTGGGAGTTTACCAACCCTGTGGTTATGCCTTATTTAAGGAAATAAGTTTCTTTGGTGAAAGAACAATTGTAAAATGGAAGGTTCAGTAGGGCCTGGCTAAATAAATCGGCTGTGGGTCTAGTTGGACACTACAAGCAGATTGGACAAAGCGGCTTTTAAAAGATTTATCACCAGGTCTTTGGGTGGTCATTCATACTCTTCTCTGGTTATTTTCCCTGTTGCTGCTGCTTGTTTTCCTAAATGTTAGTGGTGGGTAGCAATGTAGGAAGTAGACTTTTTACCCCTTGGATTTCCAAACACAGACTTGTAACAGTCAATCACGCCAAAGAGTCTAACTCCTGTGGGAGATCTCCATCCTTCTCAACCTCTGTTTGTGGTGAGAGGCCTTAACTCTGCTCTGCCTCATGATCACTTGAATGAATCCTTACCTCTTTCCTTCCTGTCATATCTGTGGCACACAATACTATGTCCCCTAGAGTGACCAATTCTCCACGCATGTTTCTTGTTTACTGTAACACTGGCACCATATGCTCCCTAACTCCTCATTGATGGTCTGTGAAACCCTCAGCAAGGCTCCATTCTCGCACCTAGAAACACCACCAATTGCAACGATACACGTTTCGTGGAATAGATTGACCAAAGCGTAAAATGCTTAAATGAAGGTTTATAGTTATTGGCTTTATACGAATTGTTAACTTTTTTCCATTTCTATAGATGCTTTGAAAAGTCATTTTTATTTAATGTATATATACTAAAATGTAATTCTATGGACAACCGACGTTCCACCTCTTCCCTCCTAGTAGAGAATACAGACTATTCAGTAGTTGACTTAATTGTTTGAAAGTACAAACTAAGTAAGACAAATTGTCTGTTAGGATTTACAAAAAGTTACATTTTTTTTCAAATCGCCCTTTAGCTGATGCAACAAAACTTCTTATACTGATAATTAAAATGAATGCTTAAAATTCATCCAACTGAATTCACTTAGGCCTTATTCAGTAGATATCCTTGAAAAGCATAACTAAAAAGGTGAATATTTCAGATACATTATTTGCATTTAGATCTTAGAATTTGTACAGCATTTAATTGGGAAAATCTTACTGCATATCATAGTAAAAAATAAAAATCACAGTACAGTAATGCAAATAATTACCACTTATATTTATAGGCGCTGCCAAAAATTTTCAATACAGTATAAGATATTTTTTAACTTACTGGTTAGTAACATTAATACTTGTTTTCTTAGAGTAAATTTAATTTATCTGGTGTTATAATTACTGTATTTACAAGCATTACAATACTAATTGATGGAGACTTCCAAAAAGAGGGATGACAACACTGTAATAGTAAAATAAAATCACTTTTTATAAAAAATAAGTGATATCCAATATTTTGATAATTTTGAAAAGCATTGGCAGTTGTTTGATGCAGTAGTATTATGTGATTCAATTGTTTGGTATTGAAATAATAATATTAATTATTTTACTTTGAAAATAGGCTACAATGAGAATCAAGTGGGTAATTTGGAGAGCATGCATACATGTTTATTCCATACAGATAAAAATATTGAGGCAATTGATGGGATAGAACTCTAATCCCTGACATCCTATACATAGCTCGCCAGTAGGCGAGTGGTTAAAGTTACCAGTTGTTATACTAAATATACCTGGTGTATGGAAACATGTAGCTGGTACCCAAAATCCCATTTATGGTGGTAGTAGCAATCTTATGACATTGTATCTTGACAATTCAATGACAGGATAAGGAGATGAAAAAAACTGACTACCCCTCACCCAATTATCAGCTGGTGATATGTAAAAAATTGATTGTGGGTAGCAGGTAGGTGATTTTCAAACCTCAGATATATTCAGTAAAACATTTGATATTTTTGCAGAGTGATGTTAGGCAAGTATTGCCTCGGGCAATGCTAGAGATGCGAGTTCGATCCTATTTTACTTCATTTTTACAGTTTTACTTCGATATTTAATCAACTATTACAAATCATATGGGTTGGGCATTTATTTCAGTTGGTAATCTTTCAACCTACCAAAATATATTGTTAATTTCTCTTTATATAAAAAAAATATTTTAATCTTATAAAATTTAAAGTCAAGTACCCTATGAAGAATAATAGTAATTAGACAAACAAATGGATTTCTAGTTTTAATTACCTTAAAATAACTAATATTGCCATTGCAACAGTAGTATAAATATTAGAATTTTAGCACACTTTATTAAATACAGTACTTGTCAAGTACATTAATTTATGTTCTATTTTAATGTACAGTGGTACTGAGTTTACTTACAAAAATAGCACACAATTATACACTTGTATTTTGAAATATATTATGTTCAAAACATCTTTAATACATACTCATTGTCAAAGCAATTATTCAGTACATTATAAATGTGGCACTACGAGTCCTGCTTAAAAGGTTATTTGAGTTAAATATTTTATAATTAAACAAAAAACCTAATCAGTTTTGTCTTTCATAACAGAATAGAACAGAATTCCAGGATTGAACTTTTATGTCTAGTTCAAAATGAACTATAATTCCCATTTTACGTCATTACGCTTACTTTCCTTCGCATGTGCCTTCTAATTTTTGTAAATATTGCTTGAAAGCAACATGTAGGGATAACACAACCTAATGGCTAATAAATATTGAGTAATTATCTTTCTATATACATTTTAATTCAAAGAATTACAACTATTAATCTTGTATTATTTATCTTATATATACTAAAAATTATTAATTCCTATAAAAGAATTATTACTCTTAGTCATAAAATTATATTCATAATTTTATCGTGCATAGTTTGTGTGAAGACATCAGTTATTTGCTGTTGTCTTCAAGATTAGTAATATTGAAGCAGAAATGTCTGTTGCTACAACATGGATTTCTAAAAGTTCCACTGTAAATCTTCTTAAGAATATTAATAAAAAAATAACAGGCTTGACCATTAATGTAATAGTGGGTTGATAATAAATTTATGTTCAATTTTCTAGTCACATACATTTCGAGACCATTTACAAAAACAGCATTCTGCTCATTTTTTAATTATAAAAACAATGAAAATAAAATAAAATATTTTCTATTAACCCTAAAATAGAGCACTGTATACAATACCGGGATTAGAAGACAGTCTGTTGCTCTGAAGCTCCAATCAATGTCATGCCACATTCATAAGTTTTAATATAATAAAAGCTAAAAAAAAAATCCTAAAACACCATTATTGCTGTCATCACTATTACAGTCTTACTCACAATCACTTAAGGTGCACTTATGATCTGTGGTACACTTATTCAATGTTACTACACAGTTGATTTAAAACAAAATATTTAGGAATATCAACAGTTGGAATAATAGAGTAGCCAGCAAGGCAATACGGTATTCTGATCTAGTTAATGTCTAATAAACATTCAGTGATCTGAGTAACCAAGAAAATAAGTCAATAGGGCTTACAATGTTGAAATCAGCACTTAACGCCACATTAAAAGGCGTTCTCATTATTCCATCTACTCATACAGTATTATACTCCTGTTTATATAAATAATTCAATTTGACATTTATAACTTCCCCTACTCTTCTAAGATGACCCACATTTGACAAAATGATTCTCATTGCTACTTCAGTTAAATAAGATCTTATACATAGCTCTAAGTAATGACTCCATAATATTACTTTCTACTGTTCTAGATACAGTACACATTTTTCTTATTTTTAAGTTGGTATCTAAACAGTTACTCGAGAACTACTAAATTTGACGTGTCTTCATGCAAACAGAATTGAGATAAAGAAAGTATTTACTAAGAACAATTACTTTCTGTAAGTGCAAGAACTCTAAAGAGGATAGTTGAAAACACAACTGAACACTGCTCTGCTTCAAAATCTACTTCAGCAATCTAATCTTACAGGTCAGTTATTCTATAATACAATATTACAAAATTTGCTACTACGGTACTTTAATCTTTTCCTCACAGCATATAACTAAAAATATACAAATTACTGTACAGTACATTTATACCTGCTTTAATTGTAAAGTGAATTTCTTCAAGAGTCAAGAGCTCTTCTCAAGGTGCTTGTAGATCCAGTCGAGGTAGTCTGTGACCCTGATGTAGACACCTGGATACGAAGGCTCGGCACACCCTACTCCCCAGGAAGTAATACCAGCCTGGATCCATGGTCCACCTTTTGTCCGACACTGTAGAGGCCCACCGCTGTCACCCTGCAAGTGATAGTTGTGCAGTAGCATAAAAGGACACTTTGTAATACAGGCAAGGAAAATAAAAAGCATCAAAATGACATTTAAAGCAGACAGAAATTACTAATATATTTAATGAATGCTGTAGAAATGTATTAATGCAGTGGTTTAGGAATATTAAAATGTAGTTTTTAATGAAAATCAGATATTCCTCTCTTAGTCATTTCTTGATGTAGCAAACTGTCTCTAGAGCATCACTGTAATTAGTTTTGTCTTTATAGATAACTCAAAATTTTGATGTAAGAAACAAATGTTTTTACATAGGGCCAAATTTTCCTTAACATCATTTATTCCTCGACCACATGGCTGGTGTCTTGAGGATAGTTTGTGTGCTTCAACAATAGTAACACTTCTTAAGAGGGGCTTGCGTAGCTTTTCTCTTTGTATACTATGAGAAAAGTACCTGGTAATACCTGGTAAAAATACATGGGTGGAAGCACCACCTGTGAGTTTTACAGCTGGATAAAACTCCGTGGTGTGCTGGATAAATATATAAATTGTGACACCAGCTCTCCACACACGTCAGTTTAATTTAGAAAGTGTACTTGTGGTTGGTCTTGAGCCCATTGCTTATGTGGTGATGTGAATTGAATTTTGGAACTAGCTGATCAAAACTTGCTTAGCTAAATGAATGTTAGGGTTCAGTTCCTGGGCGCATTATGTGCTTCTATAACCCTTTCCACTACTGCCCACAGGATGGGTATGGGGTTCCTAATAAATGAACTAAACTAAAATAGTGGAGAAGAATACAGTCGGTGAATAGGCCCATCAATTTATTACAGATCAAGCCTGACTTTGGACCTGACTTTGAGAATAGAAGTATTCCGAGAACCCAAACCAGTTATACTCTAGGTGTACCTGCTAGATACCTTATTGAATCGAGAAGATCATATTTTGATAAAAAATAGATAATTCAGTTAACCTTGCACAATGGATTCCTCTGCAATGATTTTGGACCTTAACGTCCCCTTGGCCCTGTCCCCGACAAGCCTCCTGGTTGCTGAACTGGTCAACCAGGCTGCCGGACGAGGCTGCTCGCAGCCTGACGTGTGAACCACAGCCTGGTTGATCATGTTGATCAACCACAAACACCAAAATATTTTTTTTCTAGACACTTACCACACATGGTCCCATGCCTCCGTCCTCCCAGCCAGCACAAATCATGCTGCTGCTTACAGGACTAATCTTTCTGTAAGCTCGTTGACACTTTTTGTTAGCTATGATGGGCACCCGAATTGTCTGAAGCAGGTCTGAGTTGCTCCCATCTGAAGGTTAAACATGTGAAAATTACTGTATCCAGAAGAGCTTGCTCTTAATAATGCTGTAAAAATAGAGTTCCTTACTAATGTGAATATGCACCTAATTAATATTCAAGGTAATATACAGATAATTTGTATTACATAATGTAATTTCTTAATAAAATTGCCTTTTCTATATACACTGCTTAAAGAATATGCTATTAAACAATGTACTTCCTTAGAATTATCTTGTGATACTCGTATTCAGTATTTTCAAAGCAAAGTTATGGTCTGAATGATACCATTTTGTTACTACTAATGCAGCACTGTGGTGTTGCATTAGTAGAATGGAAATGGTGGTATGTATGTATGTGGTGCCAAATTCACCCAACAATATTCACCGACATGGAAAATATAATATATGCATTTAAACATAAAATATTCAGCTCTATAATATTATAATTACCAGCATATAAATTAGATATGAATTTTTTATAAATCCACTCTCAATTTACCTGTTGGCCAAATATTTAGTGTGGGGGGCTGGAACAGGAAGATGATAAATGAGATTTAAATTAACTGAACCTTTTTCTATAGATTAGTATTTAGACATACAGTATCTTGGTAACTCTGTCCAAGTTTCAAAGCTTTTCTTCAAATAATCATCATGAAATTATAGCACCTATATAAAAAATGATAAATTCTATCATTAGTTAGATTCTAACTAAGGTTGACTTGTGATGTGCGTTTGATGACACAGAAGCCAGAGATTTTTGGAATTAGCAGAACATGGTAAAGAGATGTAATGTTGATGGAACTGCAATACCCGTGATACCACACATTTACAAAAAATATAACCATGAAGGAATGTATAATCTGCACTAAACATATGAAGCATTAAATCTGGGCATGAAGGAGTGACAACAAAATACCATGATGGGGGATTTAATGAAAGAACAAGACTGAGACATGAGAGGAAAATTCCTCATCTACCCAATATTCTGTTCTCATTTTCTTGATACCCTCTTCTGACAACCCCCCCCCCTCCTCTTCTCAGTACACTCTTCTGACCCCCCCCCTCCATACCCCATTTCTGTCCCTCTAAATATCCTCTCTTTCTGATACTTCTTCTTCGAGTATGTCCTCTTCAGCTCTTGAGCCCATTATGTGCCTCTGTAATCCTTTCCACCACCGCCCACAAGATGGTTATGGGGTGAATAATAAATGAACTAAACTGCATCCTGGTCGGATCGTCGTCCTGTTCCAAATTTTAACATTTATATGTGCTATCTCCCTCGTCCTTAACCATTTATGATTTATGACTTAAAAGCCTTAAAAATTGCCCTTTTCTTTCCCTTATACCAATATTTCTTAGTCCTGGTCGCTCTCCCTCTCTTTCTTGGTGTGTTTCCCCTGATACTCACGCTTCTTGGTCCTGCCCCAGCCCGTAACAGAACACTGGAGGCCGACGAAGGACATGTTTCTGGAAGGCAGACAGATTGTGTTCACCAGGCCGGCATGTTCCTCCAGATCCAAGGGCTTCCGCAGCTGGACTAGAGCAATGTCGTTGTCCCAGGTTTTGGAATCGAAATGCTGAAATGTTTAAGGTTCAAATGAGAGAGATGTGGTGAGATAATCAGAGAAAGTGTCTCGAAAGCTTGTAATTAGGGCAGTCAAAGAGCTGGAGGAGGGGGTTCTGAACATTTAAAACTAACCAAAAGTGTGTCCAAGAGCTTACCTTGTGTGTGATGATCCTGGAGACAGGATAGAGTCGTAGAGTCTCAGCAGAGAGACTGATCTCTCCCACTCGGACTGTCCAAAAAGGAGGAGGCAGCGCAAACTTGAAGATCGGGCTGTGATGAAGAAAGAAGTGAATTCATAAATAATTTGTAGAATACAATGGAATTGAAATAAAGGACTGTAATAGGAAACAGAACCTTTGCCTTTATCTTATCCTTAAAATTTTTAGAGAGGCTTTTTCATAAAGTGTCCATCGGGTCTTACAGATGCCAGGGAGGGAATAATGAGTACTTTATATTATCAGGAACAACAAACGACGGTAAATGGACAGATCGTCTTCCGAGGGGAAATATGCGAAAATGTCTTGGAAAATTGTTGTAAGCTTTTAACTACTACTTCACCCTACAATGATGAGAGATATGAAACAAAAATAAAGAGACAAACGTGCGTGTGTGTATATTTACTATTTGTGCCTACAGGATTGAGCTGTTTGCTCTCGGACATGTGAATCCATGAATCAAGCAATCAAATCTCTCTCTCTTTCTGTCTGTCTGACTGTGTGGGACTGTGTATAAAATAGTCAGAAAGATTGAACTTTCTAGAATTCATATCAGAAACATGTCAATGGTATTACGGGCCCGAGGACCTGGAAGAGAAAATGTGACGACCTATAAAAAAAAAAAAAGTCTGGAGGAGGAAAAGTTTGTGATTGGTTATGAAAAACTGTGTTTACCTCGTTAGATCATACAATATACGTCAGTCGAGATATACACTGATAAAAATGCACCCACAGGACATAATGCCGCTGAATAACACTTTATACGAAAGTGTATTACCGATTTTCAAGATTTTATGAATAGTGATAATAGGAGGAATTCCTGACATTTCACCTACACTTTTTTCTGTCTGAATTACAACAAGTAACCTTTATACTATACTTTTGAGTGTCTAATAACATTTTAAACGAATCTAACGTGTAAACAGGTATTAATCTGACCTGAGGTTAAATTTGCAACATCGGGAAGTCTTCACAAAAGGAATTGTTATGTTGACCAGACCACACACTAGAAGGTGAAGGGGGGGACGAAGACGTTTCGGTCCGTCCTGGACCATTCTTAAGTCGATTGTAATGGTCCAGGACGGACCGAAACGTCGTCGTCCCTTCACCTTTTAGTGTGTGTGGTCAACATTCTTCAGCCACGTTATTGTGACTCATCGCCTGCATAGGAATTGTTATGTTGGACACAAAAAGATTCCGAGGCTAACAGTAACACGGTTTTTTCCTAGATGAAGTTTCCTTCCATTACAGTGGAAGGAGACTTCCATTCATCACTTGGCCTGCCTGGGATGAAGAATGATGAGCACTAGAAATAACACGAAAAAGTGAGCTTTAAGTTTCTCGTGGTAGTTCCCACAATACCACACTGGGTTCCCATTGTAGTCAGGCGAGAGTACCAAAAATGTTTCTCTCTGGATTCAATCAGGAAATTTTCTGTGAAGCTTTTTGGAGGTAATTGTAATTAGTCTCTGAGAAAAAGCTCCTCCCGAGTTTGCCTTACCTGAAGTATCTTTTTGATCTGATAACTTCGTGAAGAAATTATATCTATACCAGCAGGGCCTTTTCAGATGTTAGACAAGTCTATCTGTTCATAGTTTCCCCAGTTGTTTAATTGCTCAGTGTCAAATTCTGTGCTTCTGTCCATCGAGTTCAATTACGTCCAAGCTTCCAATCTAAGCCACTCTTGGTTTGGTGCGGACGGGCAATTTACTGATGAAAAAAATGTGGATTCTTCTAAGATATGACAGTCAGAACGAATTTGATGAGACAGGCTGAACACATATTGGCAAGTTACATATGTGTCGGCATCCTACTACCACACTTATAATGATATTACTATAGTTTGCACGCTAAGTATATGCGCTTACATAGCTTACTCGGATGCTAACCAACCCACACCCTACGAAATCCATTCCACTCAACCTACTTTAAACCCACTCATGCTCCCCCCACCCACACTCTAAAATAAAAAAAAACCGGCAAAGCTTCTCTGCAACTCACTCAACGATGCAGTGCGCGGCTGTGAGGATCCAGGAGGGGTGGATGAGGGTGCCACCACAGTGCTGGCCGAGGCGTCGACCACTGAAGGGATCCTTCTGCTGCAGTGCCACGTGCCAGGGGCACTCTCCTGCCACCACGTTCCTTCCTCCAACGATCCTCATGTAGTAGCGGTGACTATAGGACGACTCCCCGCAGTCTGTCACAAAAAGAATTAGCACCAGAGATCTCTCTCAAAATATTTAAAAAGAACAATTGCTATTATATTTGTAAGAAAAAACAAAACTATTACTATGAGAGAGACGGGAGGGAGGATTCAAGATAGGCGTTCGATCCCTGACAGTACAAATGGTTAGGGGAGGGAGAGAATTATATCAGGGGAAAGCGCCAAGCCATTACGACTATACAGCACTTGGAATGGGTCAGGATAAGGATTTGGGATGAGACGGGGGGGGGGGGGGGAAGAAATGGTGCCCAACCACTTGGACAGTTGGGCACCATACGTCATTAACTCCATTTTCATATCCCAGTTCCTTGTCTTCATATCCGTTCCAAGTGCTCCATATAGTATGCAGCATCCTAAGGTAATAGAGCAACTTATCGTAAAGTCATAATAGTATTACAACCTTACCTTAACCTTAGTTTCCTGGGAGAAGTCGAGACAAAGATATTGTTCACCAGTTGGTGCCTTCTGTGGCCCATGAAAGTTTAGTAGAACTTCTGATTACGATGCTTTAAACTCATCACGACACAGTAGGTTGTGCATGTGTTTCTGGGAAGTTCAGAAAACACGAGTTCCACCTCACATTGCAACAATATTTTCTCTGAAAGACCTGTAGACCTTAAGGAACCTGTACACAACAGGCTTCAGAACGTTACACATTCTGTACGTTGGACCAGAGCTGGAATACCCAGCACCAGTTCTTAAAAGAACACAAGTACAGCTAAAGAATGTCAAAGGATTGCTATAAGACTGATTTTTTAAAACTCGGTGAACTGAGTTACGATGCTGACAGAAACTGAGCTTATCAAGCTGGAAAAGAGAAGGATAAGGGGTGACATGATTACAACATATTAGTTTCTTTGTGGCACTGATGAAGACGAGTAGGGAATATTGAGCACGCATTCTCCCTCTCTTCTCCCCTTCTCTCTCTCCCCTCCATTTCCTAGATTTTTTCAATCTCTTAACGCAAATAGGGGTAAGACGGAAGTCTATGTAAACTAGCAACTTAGGGTAAGGCACAAGGATGTAGGAAAGCAATTCATCAGAGCAGGATTAGTAATTAGGTGGAATGAGCTTATTGGTATGAAAAATGAGGTATATTCTATAGAAAATTTCAGGAGGCGGCATAATAGGAAGCATGAGATCGGACGCTGTTGCAATTGGTGACCAATATCGGGAGCTAGCCATACAAGCACATATAAGAAAGCACGCACGCACGCACGCACACACACACACACACACACACACCAGACCTGTCTCCTGCAGCACATATCAAGAGGATAACATCAGCGGCATATGCCAGGTTGGCCAACATACGAACGGCATTCAGAAACTTGTGTAAAGAATCATTCAGAACTTTGTATACCATATATGTCAGGCCAATCCTGGAGTATGCAGCCCCAGCATGGAGTCCATATCTAGTCAAGCATAAGACTAAACTGGAAAAGGTTCAAAGGTTTGCCACCAGACTAGTGCCCGAGCTGAGAGGTATGAGATACGAGGAGAGACTACGGGAATTAAACCTCACTTCGCTGTAAGACAGAAGAGTTAGGGGGGACATGATCACCACATTTAAGATTCTGAAGGGAATTGATAGGGTAGATAAAGACAGGCTATTTAACACAAGGGACACACGCACAAGGGGACCCAGGTGGAAACTGAGTGCCCAAATGAGCCACAGAGATATTAGAAAGAACTTTTTTAGTGTCAGAGTGGTTGACAAATGGAATGCATTAGGAAGTGATGTGGTGGAGGCCGACTCCATACACAGTTTCAAGTGTAGATATGATAGAGCCCAATAGGCTCAGGAATCTGTACACTAGTTGATTGACAGTTGAGAGGCGGGACCAAAGAGTCAAAGCTCAACCCCCGCAAGCACAATTAGGTGAGTACAATTAGGTGAGTACACGTACACACACACACACACACACACACACACACACACACACACACACACACACACACACACACACACACACACACACACACACAGCGTACGTTTAGCCAGTTTAAGGCAACTCCTTCATGGAACCAGAAAATAGATCAGAAAGTCTTACAATATTCCACGGGACTACCACCAGATATAAAAGAACTGATCTACGAGTACAACATAAATAAAAAACATTAGACGACACATCAGAGGCGACAGAATGGGATCAAAATGTGAATAGGAACAATATTTCCCACCAGACGACACAACAAGGGGCCACAACACAAAATTTGAAACACAAAATATCAAAAGCCATTTAAGGACTTGTGCATTCAGCGAGAATGGTAAGCAAGTGGAACGAACCTGAACTAGAGGTGTTGGAAGTAATCAATACAAGTTAGGTACAACAGAGGGGAATCGAGGCTCTACAGCTACATTTTACACTCCGTGAACTCATCTATAGATTAGTACCACTAGGCTGGTGCTCGCAAAAGGATCCCACATGAGAAAATGTCAAGCAGTTCTGTCATGCAGAATCTCATGAAGACCCTACGTCCCTCACAATGAGACACGCAGGGCCCTCACAGACGGACCTCACGAGGACGGAGGCACGTCCCATGGAGGAGAAGTCTGCCTGGAGGAGATCACTGTTTTATAGCAACCAGGAAGAGCTCCAGATCTGCAGTGATTGCTGTACCGTGGAGCTTTAGTAGTTGATTTCTCCCGCAAATCCTCGCGCTACTTACACTGTGTTCCGGGAAGGGAGGCTGTTGGTGGTGGTGGTGGAGGGAGGGGGGGAGGGGATAGGTATTCGTGTGTGCGTGTTCATGTGAGGATGAGTGTGTGTGTGTGTGTGTGTGTGTGTGTGTGTGGTGTGTGTGTGTGTGTGTGTGTGTGTGTGTGTGTGTGTGTGTGTGTACTCACCTATTTGTACTCACCTATTTGTGCTTGCGGGGGTTGAGCTTTGGCTCTTTGGTCCCGCCTCTCAACTGTCAATCAACTGGTGTACAGATTCCTGAGCCTACTGGGCTCTATCATATCTACACTTGAAACTGTGTATGGAGTCAGCCTCCACCACATCACTGCCTAATGCATTCCATCCGTTAACTACTCTGACACTGAAAAAGTTTCTTCTAACGTCTCTGTGGCTCATGTGGGTACTCAGTTTCCACCTGGTCCCCTTGTTCGCGTCCCCCCAGTGTTGAATAGTTTGTCCTTGTCTACCCGGTCGATTCCTCTGAGGATTTTGTAGGTTGTGATCATATCTCCCCTTACTCTTCTGTCTTCCAGTGTCGTAAGGTGCATTTCCCGCAGCCTTTCCTCGTAACTCATGCCTCTTAGTTCTGGGACTAGTCTAGTGGCATACCTTTGGACTTTTTCCAGCTTCGTCTTGTGCTTGACAAGGTACGGGCTCCATGCTGGGGCTGCATACTCCAGGATTGGTCTTACATATGTGGTGTACAAGATTCTGAATGATTCCTTACACAGGTTCCTGAACGCTGTTCTGATGTTAGCCAGCCTCGCATATGCCGCAGATGTTATCCTTTTTATGTGGGCTTCAGGAGACAGGTTTGGTGTGATATCAACTCCTAGATCTTTCTCTCTGTCCGTTTCATTAAGTACTTCATCTCCTATTCTGTATCCTGTGTCTGGCCTCCTGTTTCCACTGCCTAGTTTCATTACTTTGCATTTACTCGGGTTGAACTTCAACAGCCATTTGTTGGACCATTCACTCAGTCTGTCTAGGTCGTCTTGTAGCCTCCTATCGTCCTCAGTTTCAATCCTCCTCATAATTTTTGCATCATCGGCAAACATTGAGAGAAACGATTCTATACCCTCTGGGAGATCATTTACATATATCAGAAACAGTATAGGTCCAAGGACTGACCCCTGCGGGACTCCACTCGTAACGTCTCGCCAATCTGAGACCTCACCCCTCACACTGACTCTTTGTCTCCTGTTGGTTAGGTACTCCTGTATCCAACGGAGTACCTTCCCTTTCACTCCAGCCTGCATCTCCAGCTTTTTCACTAGCCTCTTGTGTGGCACTGTATCAAAGGCTTTCTGACAATCCAAAAATATGCAGTCTGCCCACCCTTCTCTTTCTTGCCTTATTTTTGTAGCCTGGTCGTAGAATTCAAGTAACCCTGTGAGGCAGGACCTGCCATCCCTGAACCCATGTTGATGCTGTGTTACAAAGTTCCTTCGCTCCAGGTGTTCCACTAGCTTTCTTCGCACAATCTTCTCCATCAGCTTGCATGGTATGCAGGTTAGGGACACTGGCCTGTAATTCAGTGCCTCCTGTCTATCCCCTTTCTTGTATATCGGGACTACATTAGCTGCTTTCCAAATTTCTGGCAGTTCCCCTGTTGCCAGAGATTTGTTATACACTATGGAGAGTGGTAGGCACAGTTCTTCTGCTCCTTCCTTAAGTATCCAAGGAGAGATTCCATCTGGGCCTATAGCCTTTGTCACATCCAACTCTAGTAAACACTTTCTTACTTCCCCGCTTGTAATCTCAAACTCTTCCAGTGGTTCCTGGTTAGCTATCCCCTCTCTTAACTCTGGGATTTCTCCTTGTTCTAGGGTGAAGACCTCTTGGAATTTCTTATTCAGTTCCTCACATACTTCCTTGTCGCTTGTAGTGAATCCTTCTGCCCCTATCCTTAATTTCATAACCTGTTCCTTTACTGTTGTTTTTCTCCTGATGTGGCTATGCAGCAATTTAGGCTGAGTCTTTGCCTTGCTTGCGATGTCGTTTTCGTATTGTCTTTCCGCTTCTCTTCTCATCCTGACATATTCATTCCTGGCAATCTGGTATCTTTCTCTGCTCTCCAGTGTCCTGTTATTCCTATAGTTTCTCCATGCCCTTTTACTTTGTTGCTTAGCTAGCCTACATCTCTGATTAAACCATGGGTTTCTCATCTTCATTTCACTGTTTTCCTTTTGGGCTGGGACAAACTTGTTTGCTGCTTCCTTGCACTTTTGCGTGATGTAGTCCATCATATCTTGGGCCGTCTTTTCCCTGAGCTCTGTTTCCCATGCTATGTCTGTTAGGAATTTTCTTATCTCCTCATAGTTTCCCTTTCGGTATGCTAACCTTTTGGTTTCAGTATCTCTCCTCGAGTTCAATAACCCTTCTTCAATCAGGTATTCAAACTCCAATACACTGTGGTCGCTCATCCCTACTGGGGCCTCAAAACCGATTTCTCTTATGTCAGAGTCGTTCAGGGTGAAGACCAGGTCGAGTCTCGCTGGTTCGTCATTTCCTCTCATCCTTGTGGGTTCTCTGACATGCTGGGTTAAGAAGTTTCTAGTCACCACCTCCAGTAGTTTGGCTCTCCACGTATCCTCGCCGCCATGCGGTTCCTTGTTCTCCCAATCAATCCTTCCGTGACTGAAGTCCCCCATGATGAGCAGGTGGGATCTATTTCTACAGGCAGCAGAGGCTGCCCTCTCAATTATAGTGTTAACTGCCATGTTGGTGTTTCATACACTGACTGGCTCTTCTGTCATTGGTGGAGGGTTATATATTACTGCTACTCACTATCCTTGGTCCTCCCATTGTCATGGTGCCTGCTATGTAGTCTCTGAAACCCCTCACAGCCCGGGATAGCCATCTCCTTAAAACTCCATTCCTTTCTCATGAGTAGGGCCACTCCGCCTCCTCCCCCTACCTTCCCTCTCTTTCCTTATTACTGTTACTCCTGGGAAACACAGCATTCGTTAGATTCCAGAGAGTTTTGTCTCAGTGAGTCCGATTACATCTGGGTTCACTTCTTGTGTTCTTTCCTTAGTTCACTTGTCTTGCTTGTGATCCCATCTATGTTCGAGTACATTACCTGAAACTGACTCTTTT
>WNGS01165523.1:37528044-37556558 GCA_020271785.1 Procambarus virginalis | reverse complement strand
AAATCCTCAGACTTTCAAAGGAAAAGGACAACAAAACGAGCGTGAAACAAGACTGTCGGCAAATAATTTAAGACTAACTATTTTTAGACGAGAGAAAACTGGTATTTACGCTTCAGAGAGGAGGGAGGGAATTATAAGGGGAAAACGCCAAGCCATTACCCCTATATAGCACTTGGATGGGGTCAGGATAAGGATTTGGGATGGGACGAGGGGAAGGAATGGTGCCCAACCACTTGGACGGCCGGGGATGAACGCCGACCTGCATGAAGCTAGGACCGTCGCTCTACCGTCCACGACAGATACCACTGATATAGCCCATAACCTGCCTGAAACGCTGTGCGTTCTAATGGCTTTAGAAGAATGTAAACACATTATGCTATATACTCATCCCAATGTACTATATATTCTTGTATATAAATAAAACGTAACGATACTCACGAGTAGACGCAGTGAGCAGCCGTGATGACCCAGAACTCGTTGAGGAGAGCTCCTCCACACGCTATACGCTTGCTGAGGAAGGACTCCTTGATGATGGCCACCTGCCACGGGTGGGTCCCGAAGGCCGCGTCCGCTGCCTCCCACGATCCGTGTTGGTACGCGTGTAGTCTCCCCGCACCCTGCAACCACAGGCTTGGATTAGAAGGTGTAAGTAGGTAGGTAGGTAGGTAGCGTGTGTGTGTGTGTGGTGAGTGTACTCACAAAATATTGGTACAGTAATAGATACGCTTGTAAATACATACCTGCGATACACACACTACAGAATTGGGTATCTGTGGGCCACTCAGGCACAAACGACGCTGAAAACTAAATATTTTAATGATGCTAATTTCAGGAAAAAGTTACTTACCCCATCAAATATTTCATAGCATTACTTTGTTAGTAAATTTGTTATCTACAGTGATTATATATATATATATATATATATATATATATATATATATATATATATATATATATATATATATATATATATATATATATAATTATATACATAGATAAAAGTAATACATTGGAAGAAGTAAAATGAGAGAAGAGTAGCTGGAAGGTAAACATTGAGGAGGAGGGGGGGGAAACGCCTGTAAAACACGTACCAACAAAGAACTTACATGAAACAAATACAATAAGCAAAAGTGAAAGTAATAAACAACCCGTCCGGTCCACCAAGAAAATGAAAGTAAACCACAATTCTCTCCCCCGATATGCCATCTCCTCCTCACCACCTCCCTCTTCCTGTACCTCCTCCCCAGGTACCCTCGCCTCCCTATCCTCTACACTCCCTATCCTCTTCCAGTTCCACTTAGCCTCTTCATCTCCCCACCTCCTCTCTATATCAAAGACGAATCAAGCATCCCACCCATCACAGCACCGTTCCTGTGCCAGGTAAGTCCAATAAGGGCTCACTATAGCCCATGTTATTTGCCCCGCTCCTGTGCCAGGTAAGTTACGGGCTCACCATAGCCCGTGCTACTTGGAACTTGTTCCGAGTAGCTGAATCTATAACAACAACGCATCCCACCAATTACGTGCTATTCATGCCCGTGCCATCACTTGGTTGGCTTAATCTTCATCAATCATCCCACCACAGAAAACAGCCAAGTTATCCAAGTGAGGTAGGAGCAAGGACTTCTCTGGGAACACCAGGGGGATGGCGACCATGTACGTCTCGCTGCTCACCTAGCAAGGACTCCAGACACTAATCAAGGACGTCTCCGGTGACGGATCCGGACACAACGCCCACAGTCTGAAAGTATTTCTCATAAATAGCACAATGAGGCTGTTATTATGCCACGTTGTCTTCTTGAATTGTAATTACAGGACCTCCGTTACAACGGTCCTTCATGCTGAATATTAAGCGTGTGTGTGGTGTGGCGTGTGTACGTACGTACACTCTGAACACTTTCAGCGTTCGTGAGCATTGTGCCTACTTAATTGTTGCTCTTTTCACGGAGACTGCACCGGTTTACTTCATATTTAAGTTAGATATTTACAATTCCCAGTAGTATACAGATCCTGGCGGTTGGCAGAGCTTATCTTGCAACACTACTGTTAAAATGCGGTCATTCGACAACAATTCACCAACAATTTAATAACAAACGCTGCTTCTTCACGAGAGATGCAAGTTCTCAGGACAACACACTAAGGTAGAGTGACTGTATAACACATGGAAGTAATGTGACACGAAGATGTGAGGACCGAGTGAACGAACAGTGCTCAACCACCAACCCTCACTGATCGAACTCGACCCTGCAAGAAGCGAGGCCGTCGCTCTACCATCAACACCCAAATACCAATCATTATATCTTCCATTTCACTCAACAAACAACATTGATAATAGCGCATAACATTGCTTTACTTCCGCTATGCTTTGGACAAGAAGGGTAACAAATAAGGATTAACAGTAATGAACTTCCGTTGAAAACTAACAGAAAGAACCTCATCGCCATGACCTTCACTGCAGCAGTTCTTGTACAGAGTAATATCCGTGGGTAATATCTTCCCAAATTTGCGACACATACACAAGGTGAAACGTCGAGGATGTGGTGGATGTCGGCCGTGGAGGCGACTAGTGATGCAAGAACCCAAATAGAGGAAGATTGTGAAATTTTTGAAGACATTGCACGACTTGTCTATAGAAATTAACAAAATAGTGCAAACATCCTGCAGAAAATAGAGTAACTCCTGCTGTCATCAATCAAACGTTTGATCTCCGGAATATATCAACTAAAACAATCATATATTCTCTCTCGCAGATTCCAAGACCACAAAATTAGCACTTATAATTTCCCTGAGTTTAGTGTTAGTTGCATAATGGTTAACCTTAGGTATTTCCCGCGGCTTCGCGTCACATAATCTGACTTTACCACTTTCTCCACCCCAGGAGGAAGGTGGGGGGGGGGGGGGCAGGAGGTCGAGGTGAAGTGATAGTGACAATTAGAAGAAAGGAAGAATATGGAAGAGGTTAAACGATGCGAAGGGGAACAGGGCTGGACCTGTTAATGTGAGCAGTGGACAAAATGGGAACAACCAGCGGGACGAGCCTGCAGACAGCACAGTTGAACCTGACCTCTCTAAGGTCTCCTGTATTAATACATCACAACATCTCCGGCACGGAAAATTGAGGATACTGGATGACTAAAATTTAATGGAATACAAAACACTAATAAACAGCAAGACAAATATATGAAATATATTTGTCTTGTTTGTATATGTAATATCGGATAAAAGTCTTGTGCATGAAAAACACAAAATCTTGAATATCAGCAAAGTAAATAGTTCAATAATATACAACTGGCAACGAGGTGACTGTTCAGCACACACTAAAGATCTGTTTAATAAAACAAATTAGTGTCAGTAAAATAAACATTACAAATATGCAGAATGACCATTGAAAATAAATTGTAAATGGACTCTTAGCGTTCCGCTTCAGGTGATGTCAGCCAACACCTTTCATCAGGAGGAGTCTATTTCAGCACTTCCTTGCCTATGACTACCGGGAAGAGAGTTCTAGCTTTTTCTACAGTGCTTACTTGTCTTGTTGTACCTGTAGCGTTACAACTTAACTCTGACCTTCGAATTCAGTGCATACCATCTTGGACCATCGCTAGTATGGAGGTTCTGCTGTAGGTTTATCAGAGATATTTGACTACCTATCTTTCATACAATGAGCCGGGGTAGACCAGTGGAACCAGTGGCCTTTTAGCAAGCTCCCCTGACTTAAGTGTGTCAGCATAGGCCGAAGGTCCAGAGGCAGCCTGTGAAGGGGAAGTCGGGTCAATAGGAGATAGCAATATTGTATCCTTTCGAAAGACGTGGTTCTGATTGTAGACTTGTCCCCCCTAGAGGCAGTCGACTCAACCATGGTGGGAGTGCCAGCACTGTCCAACATTTTAACTGTCGCCTTCTTATTACGGTCCTGAAACATGAACTGTGGAATTACCTTTTCCCTTTATGTCTCTACTCGAACTTGGTAAATGTGATGAGTTTCAACGTCCATAAGAATGTAATGTGTTGGTAGAGACAGATTAAGGAAATATTCTCGTAAAGCTTGAAGCCTAGATATACTGCCGCTGCTCCAGTAAGTGCTCAGAGTAGGAGTGTGGGGCAGTACCCCGCACTACCGAGGAATAGACGATTGGCCGGACCCATGAGAGGCAGAATGGCAAGCCTCGATTGAGGTCTAACACTTATTACTGTGCTCAGTCTGGAAGATAATATTATTTCTGCTCTCACAGGAGCTTCCCCGATCCCATGTACTCTCATTATCTTCTCGAACTCTCAGCGGTCACCGTCTCGTGAGGACGTAGCATACTTGCCAAGGCAGTGATTGGCTACAGGACACACCCAACACCTGTTCACCTTTCGTTTCGTTTTTTACGACAAAACGCCCGTTGTGTTCATGCGCCTGAAAATGCTAGAATTTCCTTGGATTAAGAAGACATTCATCAATTTATAATTTGACTTTGACAGATCGATATAAAAAATATATCTTTGGCTTTATCCGAGAGTCAAGTTCATATCTGTTTCTCCGCCCCCATCCCCCCCCCCCCTCCTCCTCCTCCTCCTCGTTCGTGTCCCACCCAAGTTTACTCTTGTATGTCCTGCCAATTACAAAATGTCTTCTGTGGTTATTATGTCTTCCGTTTCTTCTCTTTCAGTGGCGTGAGCATTAGTTCTTAGGTCAAATGCCCTTACCTAAGGCATATTAGAATTTTATCATAATTGGATTCTAAGCAGGTACTGTATTCTATAATTAATCCGATATACGAGTTATACAGGATCCGGAAAAATTTTCAGATTTCCGAAGACAGTCCTTGGTGTACCAAGTATAAATACACAAGTGGACTTTATACGTTGATATATGCTTCAGAAGATGTTTGATGTGATGACTTCAGAGTTTTCTGTGTTCTTCTGTGCTGCTCCAGGAGGGTTTCTCCTCATATTTGGTACTGTGTACAAATATATGAATGAAATGCATACATGAATGCATGTTTCTAAGTGCATTATATTTTCTCGTGCACGTGTGGTTGAGCGTCAATGTACGCGCAACAATGCGTGCGTGCGTGTGTCACCATGCACAGGGAAGGAGGTCAAGGCGAGACGTGAAGTAAGGGGGGATGATAATTGTTGAGAGACAAGGGAGGAAGAGTCACTCAGCATCACCATGAATATTTAAAACTCTGAAGGTTACACCTCACGATGATATTAAAGATGCGTATATGCATGTCCTAAATTACTCGGTTATTATTCAAATGTTTTAAAAAGGCCTCATCTAGCTTACGTAAGTTCATTTACTATATTCATGGCCCTTTAACCACACCAATTAATTCCCGGCCCTCTCGCCAGACCTATTTCCCGACTCACAGGCAAAACTATGACCTTTCTTTAACCCGTTTTACGAAAGTGATTTCCAGAGGTCAAATCCTCCTTTATATTAATGCATGCTAACATTAAAAAAAAATCGCGGAGACGCGTGTAGAAAGATTACAAGAAACTACAAAGAATAACAGAATAGTCTGCAAGAATGGTCTAAGCATGGCTCCTGAGTTTAACTCCAGCATGTGCAAGGCAATGAAAACTAGTCGTGTTCACATCAGGCCGGACATACTGTACTAAATAAGAAGATAACCATCCAAGATTTAGACAATTTCTTGGAGCTCATATCGTATAACTGGGGATGATGAATTCATCTCCGTTATTTGCATATGCATATATTATATTATATTATATATATATATATATATATATATATATATATATATATATATATATATAATATAAATATATATATATATAATATAAATATATATATATAATATATATATAATATATATATATTATATATACATATATATCAAACCAACAAAACATCACTCAACAAGGAGACAAAGGATTCCACATTTCAAACCAATTCTGAAAAACAAATATGGAGACGTTGAGCTCTTATCGCTCCTAACACAACAAATAAGGAAAATATTCAGCTGTATCCCAGCACACAACCATAGAGCCGAAAGGTACGAGTTTGAGGAAAAGATTAAATTGAAAGATGGATAATGACAGACTAGTGGAAATATGTGGGTAAATGACAAGTGGAAACAAGGCCTAGAATGAGCCCCAAGGATATTAACACAGATTTTGTTTTTTATTTACAAATAAGTGGATAAGTACGTACATACAAAAGCACTTGCGTACATGCATGTACGTACACGCCTCCTCACCCACTCCACCGAGATGGCTCTCGTGAAATTGGAACGAGATGATCCAGTAAACAGGGAAAGTTTTAAACAAGATGAACAAGTCTCAACTAGAGGTGGAAGAAACACCCACCATTCACGGCAACAAAAGCAAGAACAGCGATACTGGAAAGTTGGACGATAAACACATTTTTTTGCAATGCAAATTGGAAAAGTTTAGATTCAGTTAAGAGACCTGGGGTAAATTCAGGTTTTGAAACAGGAGATTTTTTAATGTTACAAATTACCGTGGGTTTACTGGGCTATACAAGCGTAGGTTAAATATGTATGAAAATGTCTGGGTGGATATAAATAGGAGCTGCCTCGTATAGTTCCATATGCCATCTGCAGTTGCCTTTATTCTTAACTAACACCCATAAGGAGGGTTTCAGGAGCTAGAGACACATGGGTCCTAAGAACAAACAAGGTAAACTGAACATACTAAACCCGAATATGAAATTATATACAGAATTCAGATGAATATTGAAGTAGATAAAACAATGTTCAAAGCGAGGAAAGAGGAAGATTTTTCTCCCAAAAATGAGCATCATTTATATGGGAACACAGTAAGAGAATATGTACACTAGATGGACATCTGAGCAAGTACATCAGTAGCGTAAATCAAATATCGTAAATACAAGCAATACAGATGCTATATTATAATTCAACTTGTTTAGAACCTGTTGAATATTCCAGATTATGGTGGAAAACTCTCCTATACTGTTCTATAATCATACTGGGTCTGTATTGAATTAAATTCTTATATAGATATCCAGATAATTATCACCTAATTAATTTTAAAATAAAGTGCCACACTAATTAAAGAAAGTAACTTTACAAATAACGCTTTTAACTCTAAACTGGATCAATATTGCAACAATCCACAAGTGCAATAATGAAACTGGTGACATCAAATGGGTCAAAACGTGTAGCCATTACATTAAAAAAACAAAATCCCAGCCGATGCGCGCACAGTAATTACTCCGTCCCGTTAACCCAACAAGCTTTGTTGTCTAATCTGGGTCGAGCAGGAGTGAAATTAACTTGTGTATATGGGGCGTGAGGGGAAGGGAGCTTAATGAACAACTCTCAGTTATCCTCTTTTGTTAAAGCTAGGATGAAAAGAGGCGAGAGCCAGAACAGGAGCCTGAATCACAGTCAGAACAGGAGCCAGAGTCAATTTGAGTGAGAGGACTGGAAGTTGAAAATGAGTGGGAAATGAGTGGACAGAGTTAATACACTAAGGCGTTGTCTCCTAGCCGGACGGAAGCATTACACGCGCTAGCTAGCTTGCTCTCTCTCACACACTCACTCTCTCACACACTCACACACACACACACACACACACATTCCTTGGCATACAAATATTCAACTTCAATCAAAGAGAAAAAGATCTAACCAATTAGAAACTAGCTCTGATTCTGTTACGTTGGGTTGGATTGGATTGGACAAGAAATAACAAAAATCAACTATTCGAAAAAAGCGTCTTACATTGGTCGTATATATATCAAGCTATGCGCTCGAATCTTACGCAGTTGCCCCACTGTGGTGTAAAGCTGCGTCAGCCTCTCTCTCGAATTGACAAACTTCAAAATTATAGTAGTTGCCAGAAGCGTCACAATTGGCACAATATCAATACCACGATGCACGAACCAGTGTATCTCAACATGACTAAATTATAAATAATATTACTGTAAAGTATTTAAATACTATTTATCATTATAACAATTATTATTAGTAATCAAATTGAAATTATTATAAAAACTTTAACAATCAAAATGCGCTACTGAATTTCGCATCTCTGAAACCACATGAATTATAGATTTCAAAACTTGCGTGCTGACAGCAGTCTCTTCCCTGAGGCAACATATGCGGCTGTTACACCTGAAGACATTCTCTCAATTGATCTATATAGTTGATGACGTGTGGTTATCTGCAAGACGTTGCAAGGCCTGAAGATCAGCGAAACTTCCTTGTAGTCACTTTTTATTAGCAAAACTGCATTGCGAGTTGGTGATCTATGTTCGACTTTATTGAGTTACACGAATTTCGTGGTGTTGCGTATGTTACAGATAATGATGCATATACTGATTTTAATTAGTTGATAAATTACCGTGGTTAATGACACTATCTAAAAATTAAGAGATTTCAAACTATGCAGTTATCTCTGAAGTGGTCTTAAACATCTAAATATAATGTCTGCCAAAAGCTGTAAATACTCTAGTAAATTGTTCGTCGTGGATCGACCCAGAAAATAAGCTTCGCAAAAAAGAGCCTCCAATTATATTTCGTTTCGTCCAAGGTTAACGAGAGTGAATCGTTGGCCATAGCGACTGGGCCAACAGCACACAGAGGTCCCCCTCCTGCTCTCCACACTCTCGGTATTGCCTCAATTATTTCCTTCAAGCACAGTGTTGCCCAAGTGTTGTTCGTGCTCTCACTGACGCCAGTAAATACGTTCTGGTAATTTTAGCGCCTCCAGAAATAGCGAGGTAAAAATCCGGCAAGTTTTAACTCTTAGAATTAAGAAGTCACTGTTGTTTCAAAGCAACCCAAACTATTCCCAGATGTTGGTGTTGTCTACTACATCTTCTTGAAATGCGCGCGTTAATATTTGTAATCAAAATACATGGAAGAACTATTTGCAAAGTTTAGTAGAGGGGATGTGGGGGGAGGGAAGGAGTAAGGAATTTTTAAGAGGTGTGAAATAGAACTAAAGCACACTGAATATTTCTTATAATCTCGTACTTTAAATATATTTAATATTTTAAATATTAAATCAAAAGTACCTTATAAAGTGAATAATTTAACTGTGTATCAAAGTCACCGACTTGCGTACCACTGCCAGAAAGATAACGGAAATAAGGAAGGCAATTGTTGTGCACTTTGTCATAAAACACTGTCCTTGGGAATTGGAGCATTCCGGCCTTGAATTCCCTCAGCACTTTGTCCTCATTTTCCCTCTCAGGCACTGCCTTGGAGCCCG
Source organism: Procambarus virginalis (assembly GCA_020271785.1). NCBI lineage: Eukaryota > Metazoa > Arthropoda > Malacostraca > Decapoda > Cambaridae > Procambarus > Procambarus virginalis. The sequence continues at coordinate 37,547,342 of WNGS01165523.1, read as the reverse complement.
CACCATGTCCTTGAACGCAGAGCGTATCGCGTATATCTTAACTCTCTGACTGTAGTGGGCTACATAAACCACTGAACCTGCAGACTTGTTAATTAAGGCGTCTGAAACCTGGCATTCCGTCCATACGACAGATATAGATGAACGTAGTTCAGAATACTTTTATTATTCATTGTTTACAGTTACCCCATATTTTTCATCTCCCCCTCCCTCTCTTTCATCTCTCTTTTCCTCTTCCCTCTCTTCTATCTCCCCATTTCTCTCACTTCCTTCATCCACTAAAATATCTAAATATATTTAAGTTTAATACCTTTGTATTTAGTTACCTGTCCATCTGCTTATATGCATTGTCATACCCCCATGACATGTGCACGACTTCCGCCAACTGCTTGATACTTAAGCTTATTCTCATCGCTGGAACAGCTTCAAATCTGTAGTAGTTTTGCGTATCTTAGACCGTTTGAAGACTAGTTCAAGAACGTCAATATCACAGTGCTTATACCCTCACTAAAGCTGCTCATGCACGCAAGTTAAACCCATCCTTCTAAAATTATTATACTCAACTATTTGTGTGAATGAACAAGAATAGACTGTTGGACACCAAAATGTTCACGTTTTGTACAATAAATTTCTTAAGTAACAACAACAAATAAACATTCCTAGACCTAATACTGCATATATTTGTTACATTATTAGGATTACGTTAGTGTTATATTAAGCATTGGAGTGCTTGGATACGTTAAGTCCATTTTTTTAGGATCACGAGAGCTAATTCCGTAACACAAATGAGCAACTTTAAGTCACAATCTTAATACAGTGCAACACACACCAAGCCGCCAGTAAGTGACGCACAAGTGAAAGGAGATCTGTATTAACATTGTTAAACAAGTGAATATTACATAATACTGTGTCTTTTGGCTCTCGGATGGTCTGCATTAGATCAAGAGCAACCGCATGGCATTAAGGAATAAACTTCAATGATAAAACGCCAACAAATTCGACCATATGGCCAGATGAGAATGGTGTGGGGTAAGAGTGTGTGTAGTGTGGTGTAGTCGTTGCCTAACACTGTACTGCCCCTGGGTAAATAGTAGCGAAAGTCCAACTCACAGGTGCACACACTTATCTCTTACCACTCTTTGTATACACACACGCATAACTTAATCTCTTTTTGCATACTATTTTACGCAAGAAGAAGTGGGAACCTCCCATTCCAGGAAGACCAGAATTAACGAGGAAACAGTGTTATAGTTGACAGAAGGTGGTGGATGGAAGGCCTGACGCTAATAACATGTTGATGCACTATTGGAAGCTTTAACCAATTCTCATTTTTGCTGGTTGATTGTTCGTGTAAATGAATCATGGTACAACCAAACTCGCGTCTGAAAATAAGCTTAGTACGACGGTTCAGTCCGTCCAGGATCATTATCAAGTCTTGAAATGGTCCAGGATGGACTGAAAACTTGGGGCACACACCTCAATTTTCAGTCGAGTGGGTTGGATGTCTAAATTTTCAGCCACGTTATTGTTACTAACTGTCTGCATAATGTCATTAATTATAGTGATCTGATAAGAGATTGTCTCTCATAAATATGAAACCAAATTGATTAACTTCGCAGTGAACATGTTAACGTCTAAGTAAAGGGGGGAGGGATTAGATCAGCCTACACCAAACTAGTGACTCGTTAAAGAGATTAATGAGGCATGAGTTGTTAAGAACAAATTTCCTCCACTGTTCACTGACACGGAAGACGCAAGCAATGGAGATGAAAGTGATGATATACAGTTGACAGATGACCAGAAGGTTTCCAGACACCCGCGGTGGACAACGTCAACAATTGACAACTCTCACTTCCTTGCTCGCTCACATACAACAATAGAAGTCGAGGGGGAACTACAGAAAATGAGAGAGAAGTTGGTGACGAGAGCGAGGCGGTGATTGATGGAACCAGAGATGGTTGGGAGTTACGGCAGAAGGGAGGAAGTGAGAAGAGAAAAAGAGGAAAGGAAGTTGGTATCAAGACAGGATGGCGTAACCTGATTAAATAAAACGATTATTCGTAATAATTTATGAACATCTCAGGAATACCTGTTGAACTCTTAAAATATGAGAGCGCCACGAGATAAAAAATAAAATAAAGAAATCAATATTTAATAACAGCAAAGAGTCAATGTGCCTTCAAGAGCCATGCTCGTTCGAAAGATATCAAAAGCTTTACAATGCATCTCAAAATCACAGTCATGGAGCCACCTCTTATTCCCATCACTCAAGGCGTCTCTTCACAAGCTGACGAATAGTACACTCCTGCTCTAGAACTCCTTATTTTTATTTTAGTCAGTCGAAAGTTACCTCCGAGCTCAATGACTTGCACGTGCTGCTGCTGCTGTACATTCACTCCATGTTTTGCTATCCTTGCTGTTAACTTCCTGCAAGCTTCAGTACAGCTTCTGTATGTCTCAGTCTAGTGACCATGTTGATGGATGATCTTTTAAGACCATGTTTATCTCCTGGTAATTTGTTAACATAGTTAACTCTTATCTTCCACCTCCCTCCTTCCCTCCCTCCCTCTTCCCGTCCTTCTACCGTTCTGTTTCTTACCATACTCTTGTTAATTCTCCTTCTCCCCAACCTCATGTTTGTACCCCTCTCTTGCTTGTTCCATCATCAAACTTGTTCGCTTCCTTTGCTTGGCCCAACTAGTCTTGCTTATCCACCTGTTGCTTCTTCCCCCCTACTTGCTTGTTTACACTTTCGCTTCGTTCCTCTCCTGCTTGTCCCCCCTCCCTCTGCTTGTTTCCCTTTCCAGCTTGGACCTTCCCACCTGCTTGGGGACCCTGCTGCGTGTCCTGCCACTTCTACTCGCTGCTCCTCGCACTCACTTGAACAGTACCAAACTTTTTGCAGTGACCACTATAATCGTTGCTATTATAACCAACGTGAAACTACGTGTTGCTCACATCTCCGGCAATTCTAAGCATTTCCATTCCTTATATGTTACTGAAAGGTGCCGGATCTTTAGTAATAATACTTTTGCATGCTCTATTGCTCTTAACTATGATGCAACTGTATAGAATGTCTCTTCGTTCATATTCATAAATCTATAAATAAAAAGAAAACGCATTGTATTATGGTAATTTAGACCTTTATACACGAATATTCCTGTGGATAACCTCTCGTTTGTTGATTTTCTTGAACTGATATTCATATACGCAGGATACGCTGATATATTAAGAGCGGTCTGTGTTATGTCAAACGACAACATATGCTAGTATTTGTGATGAGATATACGAGTTATATAACGAAACGCAACATATGCGAGCACGACGGATATATGCTAGTATACGTAATATAGCAAAGAACTGTGCATGTATTATCACTACATATTACACAAGTGTAAAGAGTCCCACATCTTGTGTATTTAACGGCAGCGAATTAAACAAAACTCCAGAAAACATAATTACGTTGACCCCTTACGGGCTATTCATGCCCGTGCCACCTCTTGAGGGACAATCTTCATCAATCAATCAGTTGACAAAAGAGTCGTCAACTCTAAACTCAGGTGTACGTCATCAAGACACTGATACACAATCCATCAGGACTTGTGACGAGGTGTACTAATCATCACACAATCATCACCCCCCCCCCCAACACACACACACACACACACACACACACACACACACACACACACACACACACACACACACACACACACACACACACACACACACACACACACACACGTGTCTTGCGAGACGCAAAACTGTGCTCGAGTCATGTTGCACAGAACAAAAAAGGAACAACTAGTGTGTTTAGATGCACTATGACCGGCTCCGTTAGATCATTATATAGCGCATATTACGCGGATATACTTGACACAGTCGCAGGGCGGGTTCCTGTACTCTGAACGCGTTCGTCATACAAAATTTGAGCGTTTACCGTGCAATTAGATACAGCAAAATATCAGGAAACTTGCGTCACTGAATATAAATAGGAACTACACACGAGAAGCATATGCTGCCTGCTGATAGGGAAGGAGGTTTGCAATGTGGGTAGTGTGGCAGGGGAAAAGAAGGTGAAAATGGGGTTGAGTAGGGAGGAAAGGAGTCGAATTGGATAGGGAAAATGTTAACACACTGGGTGAGAATAAACATGGATCCAGAGAGACAAAGGTAGATACACACTGTGTGGGTGATTACCTCACTGAGAGGTGTGTTAACAGCGCTTGGTGGGTAACACCGGCGGTGGTAACGCCCTGTACGTCAAGGACGTCTTGTCCAGCGGTCGCATTATCAACTAACAAGTTACCAGTAGTTACTACCGAGGTGAGAGTACTGCGTAATGATCAACAGTAGCAAGTTTACCAAAGACTAACTATGGAGACGTTAGGTCTACAGCCCTCCTTGCCTTGTTGTACTTTGTGTTATAATCAGACAATAACGGCGTTAGAATTGTTCCTCGCGAGTGTCTGTGGACGTCTCCTTGGCTTAATATGATCATGTTTGATATAGTGCTCCTGTGATAAATTTATAATTATCACTTCATTTAATCTATGGCATTCCTAATGAACCCTAACGTTAGTTTAATAGTATTAATAATAGTGTCGATAATGAGAGAGAAGGATTACTTTCAGGCGAGGAGGAAGCCAGCAAGGTTATAGGGCAGTAAACCGATGCGATGCTCTCGTTCCAAGAATTGGGGAAAACCAGAAATACATTAGACTGCTCACCAGTTGCATCTCTTTCTCTGATACAGGTCCTATTTTCTGTATATTTGTGCTGTTTTCAGCATTTTCATTCTCTTTCGCTATTCGTAGCTTTTATATTTATGTTTTGCACTGAGTTAATATTGATTCATTTCCAAGTTGTTCAATATTTCTTATTCCATTTTTTATGGACAACTTTACGTGTTAAGCTATTTTCATTATTTGTAATTTGTTGGTAAAATTCATTATGTTTCGACTCTTAATTTCCTGTACAGTCGCTACTCGCGATCCTGTGTCCACTCGTCACTAAATAACTTTCCACATTTCTACACCTCCATAATCTCGCTATATCGATATTTCGTTCTCGTTTCTCTAAACATCAATACATTCACCGTTCTCCTTATTTGCGCTTCTTCGTTGCATAATCATCACTCCCACTGACATATCTGTATACATGTGTGTACATTCACTGCGGAATCACACTGCATATAACTTTTAACATTCTAGTCAATTCTCTGCATGATATTTTTTAAAATGGTGATGGTCACGTTATTTTGTTTCACTTCACTGTTACTGTTCCAGAGTCTTCACGTCGAGGGGGAAACTCAGTAGATTGTTCTTTGTGAACGCCACGTGCAAAGCCCGAGCAAATTATATACAAGCTTATCACTTGACCCTTTCATTTTAATTACTGAAATTTGTCACTTTTTTCTACTTTATATCCGAATGAGTAAGAACCTTAATATTGCGAGTAAATATTTATAAATTTTATTGTGTGTTTGAACACCAAAGAAATTTCTTAAAAAATGTAAAAAAATTCGGTTATCTTATATGCAATTACTAAAATTAAAATATAATATTTCCCCACCTGGTGATTAATGAACCAAAAACGACAAGTTCTTCAAAGACGTCAATGATATGTGAACAATATTACGACTCCTGCGTCACGCTTCCGTGGTGGTCATTACTTACAAAGGAACAATAATGTCCAATGAAGAAAGGAAATTTCTCGAGGTTATGGTGACAATACCAGGAATCTATTCAAATGATTCATACTGCGTGTCTGAGATCTATGGTATCGTCCTGTTATTCACATACATATTCCAATTATAAACAGCTTCTGTTCTCGGAGTTTTCTCAAGTAATTTATATTTCTAGTACAGCGTTTTAACCATAATTCGAACATTCGAACTTAGAAAACATAGCTAACTTATCTATGTCCGTGGAAACGTTAATATTGCTATGCATTTCACTCATGGGAATTTTAAAACATCAGTTGATAGCATCATACTTGCAAAGCATCAAGTCTAATCGCATCATACTTGCAAAGCATCAAGTCTAATCGCATGTTGCACATCAGATGATAAAAGATAAACGAGAGAATATCTCTCCCTCCTCCCCAATATCCACGAACATGTTCTCTGTTCACGGGTAGTGGGAAGACTGGGGATTTATAGCGATTCTTAACATCGATAATTTGTTGTGTTCTGGACGGGTACATCGTTTGGCAGTCTCTCGCTGTTAATGCTAGCCTTGAAGTGAGGGGATGGTGATGCTGGTCTTGACTAGCATATGGTGATCCAAGTAGGTGTAAAGTGCACAGTAGTGGAAGGAAGACGAGGCTATAGGGAGCAGCGAGATAATTGGCAAGGACCTGGGGGGAGGTGCTAGGACCTGGGGGGAAAGTGCTAGGACCTGCGGGAGGTGCTACGAACATAAGGAACAAAGAGGTGAAATTATGGGTTAAGTGAGTACATTAGAGTCTGGGACTTAACGAATACTTCGAAGGAACAAAGGAGAGTGCGGGGCGAGTATTTAAAGAATGGAACGAGTGCGGAGAGACGCTGAAAATTAAGAATTAGGGAATAGGAAATGGGGCGAGGGCTAAAGGGTTATAGCTAAGCAAGGCACATAGTAAAGTTGGAATATTACACGGAATGTTGCAACTTTCTATTTTGCATTCCCGGCCGCAAAATCTTGCCCCCCCCTACCCCCATTCATTGCCCCTCTTATCCTCTCCTCTTCTATCCCTTTCTAGTGCTCGTTAAGCAATATCCCTGATAACTCCTCTCCTTTCTTTCTGAGGGAAATGGTAAGGGTGATGGGACGGGAAGAGAAGTCAACACAGTGACTATCAGTAAAAGAACTGTGGAAAAGCTGCTCGGGTGAGAACATCGCTGATTAAGTAACACTAATTGTGAAACTCCGGAGCTGATGAGGAGAATGTCAGCCACGATACGCCACCAGCGGCGACATAGTCACTACGATATAGCTTAGATTTTGCATTCTTCATGATTATGATTTACTAAACGATACGACTTTAAATTAGAATTGCAAGACTAAATAGTCAAACACATTATGTTACTCCTGCTCAGAAAGCAAAATATTGTTACGTTAACATGGTGGAGAAGCTGCTTCAAGACTTTGCTTTATTTTCACAACAAATTAAAAACTGTTGCAACAGAGTTAAGAACAAAGTTTATTTGGGAACTCATTTTGGTTGGTGTATTTAGCAATACCAATTACAGGGTTACGAAAAAGTGATCGATATAACGAACGATAAGACACGCACTACCACAGCAAAATCCAATTCTATCTAATGACAATAGAGCTTTTAAATGCAATTAAATTGTGCAATTGCTTCGTTACTCTGCAAATCTCTTTAGCGTAGCTTGTTGCAAAAGATACCAGGTAGGTGTTTCGTGTCGATAAGTTTTGATGATTCTATAAGTTATTAACAACTATGATTAACCAAATTATCGCTTGTATAACTATGTAAATTGTTGGATCAAGGTTTAATAGTACAATAAGGAAACTAATTACTGATCAATGAATTGTGCAGTGTATTGAAGCTTGAAACAAAATTTGGGACCAATTACAGGGTAGCAATAAAGGTGGGATCGCTTTAGTGTAACGTATTAGATCTACATATGAATGAATTTAGGAAGGTATATATTAGCGCGGCCTCGCTTGATCGAAAAAGCCGCCTGCAGTTTCCGTTATCATATATTGATAACAGAATATATTAACATATATTGATTACGAAAATCTCTTGTTTGTGATGGACAAAAATAAATAATGGCTGCTATTGCCTCAATTCTGTTAAAACTAAAGCTGTTCGTGGATATTAAATGTCACTTAATGCCCACCCAACCTCCTGTCTCCATGAAAACACACAGTCACGTCATTACAACACAAAAACGCCACTGACGTCCCCTACTCCTCCAACATGATATATGTGTTTCTCGCGACTTATCGCCAATGCTAGAGGTGATACACGGGCTGCCCAAGGCTGAGGAGTCTGTGTAATGGGCGTCTGTTCAGCAGCAGCCACCGTGCTAAGTTCACGCCACGCTCTGTCGCCGTGTCATGGGTCACGCCTTGTCTCCTCGTCAGCCAGACACGGAGCAGACACGCCAAACACGCGTGTGGGAAAAAAAATTAAAAGGAAATACGGTCCAAACTTGAGTCTGGTGCCATCGTGGACGGGAGGCCAAGTGACACAGGGAAAAACCATGGCCGAGTAGTCGAGGAAGAGATGATATAACCGAGATAAAATACAGATTTGGTCGTAAGGTCAACACCGGCGGGTCAGCTACAAGCTCAAGACTCGTGTAGGATGATCGACTATACAGTAGTCTGGACAAGACTCGTACAGATAATGAATTAAAGGACGAAATTGAGTAATATGGATAATGTTGCAAAAAGACCCAAAATATGATAACACGAAATATACACAATACACACGTGGTCACGACTCGTGCTATTAACAACTTAATTATGTATTTACTGTATATGCGCGATTGTAAGCTTACGTGCACGTTAAGAGAGCAAGTGACGTTGAATAATAGTTTAAATATGCTCAGCTTCCCTCCAGCCCATGTCAAACCACTTGGATTGGACGGTACAGGGACGGTCTCGCTTCATGCAGGTCGGCATTCAATCCCCGAGCGTCTAAGTGGTTGGACACCATGCCTTTCCTCCACCATCCCATCCCAAATCTTTATCCTGACCCCTTTCAAGTGACAGTCATAATGGCTTGGTGCTTTCTCATAGATCCCTTCCCCATCCCTCCAGTCCACACGTATATCGGCCTATTAAGCACCAGACCCGTCCATACATCCATTCATTTACGAACACTTCAGAGTGTACCCCATCCCTGGCCTCAAGACGAGACTCCAAGCTGAACAGTAGCCCATAACACATCAGTTCCATCAAGAAGCACAGGAAAAGCAGGATGTACATCCCTATATCAAGTGTGCAATAGTTTGCAGGAAGTATGGGACGCATCTCTGAAGTTTAGAGGAAGCAGAGGAAGTACTGGTGAAGGTTAGCAGACAGTAGGAGTAAACGTGTGTGCGCGAGTGAATGTTGTGAATGTTCAGAGCGAGCATTCGTTAGTTCTGTTGAAATTTTGGCTGTGTGGTAAAAGTTAATTTCCTTGTTCGGTCATTTGCTCTACCTTGTTTATTCATTCACACGTGAATGATCATTAAATAATGCGTCCAGATCTCTCTCTCTCTCTCACGTTCTCCTTTCACATAATAATCCGTGTTATTCTGACAAAATCGGTGAAATCGTATATTTTTTTAAACAAATGCGGTTTCCTCATACGTCACTGTACATAATCACTAGGGCTTCCGGAAGTGGAAGAGGGAAGCCCTCCTACCATTTGTCACCAATCCGTTGTTGTGGCACATTAATTTGTCTGCGTGTTATGCCGTTACTGTGATGTAATTGCTGCACCGTAATTTTGTTATGTAAACTTTTCCTATCATAAATTAACTGTCATTTACGCATAAAGCTTTCCATTCGATTCATATGATTTTGGGATGAATTCTGGCATCCGAGGCTAACGTGTCATTGCTGTTGATTGATCATGCATTTGCCCAAGTATCTTATCAGTTTATTTACTCAAATACGCGCACACGAAGTGCACCACTCCTGTGCCGGGTAAATCCACCACGGGCTCACCATAGCCTGTGCTACTTAACCCACTCCGGTGCCAGGTAAGTTACGGGCTCACCATAGCCCGTACTACTTGGAACTTGTTCCGAGTAGCTGAATCTATAACAACAACTCTCACGAAACGGGTAGTTTACCGAGTACACTGTTCGGGAAAAACTCACTCACTCTCGGCACCTACAATAGCACACACGTTTAAATCAAATTTAAATTTTCACATGATCAGGGAGCACCATTGTTCGCTTCCTGTCCGAGAATTATCTCGGCTGTTCAAGTGCAACCTGTCGCTGTAGATAAGAGTTTTTTTTTATCTATTTTCACTCTTGCATCATTCCTATTGTTCTTATGTTATGATGTAATCACGTATTGTTTCATTACCCGCACGCTGGCTGGCTGGCTGGCTGGCTGGCTCCAGTTCTCCTGCAAGTAACTGGAGCAGGAAAAAAACGCGTACGAGTCCGGTTTCACTGGAAGCACTTCAACGCACCACCGACACATTTGAAACACTGAAGCACAACACTGAAGCACTTTATGCACCGAGCTCATCAATGATTCACTTTAAAAATGGTGCGTTTCTCTGTCTCATTTGAAACTTTCGCTAATTTTTCATCAAAATTTTCAGCAATATTTTTCTACTGCATTTTTGTCTGTTGGCTTTCACATAACTGTAAAACTGAAATCACATTTATGCTTATATTTTAGTTTTTTCCAGATTTAACCTTTTCTATCTTTTATGGCAAAAGAGGAAATATGCCGTTTGCAATAACTCCGGTATTGTTTTTCCAGATATTTGTTTTTCTTAAAAGGGTAAAACAAATGGTATTTGGCAGACAAATTCGTTTTAAGTCACCACTCCCGCCTCCCCCAGACACAAGCAGACAGGCAGCCGATATAAAACACTGAACAGCTCTTTCCATACCATTAGGATTAACAGCAGACCCGGTAGGACCAGCAGGCAAAAATGGCGGACGTGGACGACTCGATCCAGGGCGTGGGAAGTCGAGAGGTCGGTTGTCAAACGAGTCAAAGTGATTAAAGGTATTTTGCGGCCGATTAAAACTACTAAAATTATCGTCGAAGTCGAGAATAGGTCTCGCAGTTTCTGGTCGACGGAAAGGGGGCGGCCGCGGTGGTCTATGGGGCGGTCTGTGAGGTCTATCGTTAGGCCGGTGTGGTCTGAGAATAGAAGAGGGTCTGTGTGTATTGGGGAAAAAGCTATCATCGTCGTTTTCAAAGTCAGAATCAAAGTGTGAGGGTCTGTCAAGGGGTCGATTGCTGTGATGGTTGAAGGAGGAGCTGGGGCGGCTGGACTCGCTGAAGAACTGATGGGGACCTGATGAGAGCGAATGACGGTAAGTGGGTGAACGAAGGAAGTGTAGAATTATGCTGTTATATGCTAAAGAAAGCGGGCAACATGCATCTACTCTATGACCTGTTTGGGTTACCCCGTTGTAAGGTTTACTCAGTTTACAGCTACGTAATTCAGAAATTAGTATACACAAAAGTAATACCCCAAAAATACTCCAAATAGCTACTCATCCACCATGAAAAGGGTTGGGGGGGGGGGGACGGAGGGGAGATAGGATGGAGTGGGACGAGGATTGCGAGGGGGGGGGAATATGGAGGGAGGGGAAGGAATTGGCAAAGGAGGGAAATGAAAAGGAAGTAATAAGAAAAGGGGCAATGAGAAGGTGGGAACAGGGGGGAGGTGGGAACAAAGGGGGGGAGGTGGGAACAGGGGGAGGGGGAGGTGGGAATAGGTGGAAAGGTAGAACAGGGGGGGGGGGTGTTCTGTGGCGTTTACAATATACCTTAAAACAAACTCTGGCTAGCAGTCAGCGACGCCCAGTGGGGCGGGGTCACCCCACCTACATATTCTATTTTCCACACTTCTCTTTATCCTCCACATCAATTAACATTTACATATATCCACATCAAAATACATCAATGCACTCGTCTCTATTTACTCTCGTCAGCCTCCGGCGTCAATGATCCAGGCGTCACAACATAAAATACAACCTTCCTTCTCCACCCACACAACTCTGCCAAGCACACTACTTCACTTCCACCTTCCTTGTACGCTTATAAATATGCCACAGACGGCCGCTGCTCACACGGGATCGTCTTAATGGTCCACTCCTAAATTACTGTTCCAGAGACCTTGAATTCATTAACATACTTCAAAGTTCCCATAACTCTTATGGCCGAGATTTAATTGCATGAAACATTTTTTCATTGCTATGCATGAACAAATTAACTATCATACCCTCTAACCATACTTTTATACAATAAACTGACAACTTATTGGTTTTCAGTTTATTGTATAAAACACTAGAATTAGAAAACACTAATTTCAACAGATAAATAGTATTAGAGTGCAATTTGGTGTTCAATTTGAATTAGTATTTATCAAATCAAATGTTAGTAATTAGGACACCCTAGAAATACACTAATTTAGACAAGCGATCTTTCATTAAGTTTACTTTACCAATGATGGAATACTTTAAAAATTCAACAATTGGCAGTACAGTAAATTAAGTGTCCAAAGAATTAATTGTGAGTACATAAGAATTAATTAAAAAAAAGCCGTATGAAACACTAAAATCCTGATACTATTGGGAAAGATACAGGAAATGTGTTAAATAATAATAATAATTAGTTGTGCTCGACAGTGGACTTTTAGTCAGCAAAGAGATGAAGTGAATAATATGAGGAACGCTGCCCATCAGGTACTGACTTCAGGACAAGTCTACTTTGGATGGGAACCTTAAGAGTCTGAAGGCTTGCGGGCATCAATATACTAACTATAGTGGAGATAACGTTGACAGTGTGGCCTGTGATGCACGAGTGGACTGGGGGAAGTATTGTCGTCACACATCCGTTGTTACAGTGCCAAGGAAACAAGAAGTTTATCATAAGAGAAAGTAAAATACAGCGGGAATACACATCCTATGAAATATAACATTATTATTGTGACAGCATTCCTTACTTGGTATGTAAGGAAAATGGACCTAGTGTATTTCAAATCAACTGAGCAGTAGGAAATTTAGACATTTGTGGTTGAAGGGTAATGCACGACACACTACGCCGTCCCATTAATGACACTATGTTTAATTAACTTGCCTTGCTGACAGTTCTGCATATATCCATGTAATCACGGCGAACACCACATACCTCATAACAAAGTAGTAAATTTTCTGCGTATCAAAAGGGTAAAACACTGGGTTATTATTGTTAAATATAAAACAAATTTGCTTAGTTTGGTGTTGGACTTACGGTCAATTAAACATGGATGTGCTCAGGCCTCACCCAGATTGTGGTAACCAACCAGCAAGTGGACTTCAGTCTAAGTAGCAAAGGCCAAGACAAAGCAAACTTGGTGTATAAAACACCGAGAAGCAACTTTGTGTTCCATAAGGTATACAAGATGAGAAACGGGGAAACACATGGTTTCTAGGCTATGACGAGGTAGAATAACTGGGTTCAAAAGTGCAACAACAAATGTGTTATACTTACTGACGTCATTGCCGATGGCTCCAAGATTGTCGTCGACCGCATCTACCTTATTTCGGGGCACACAGCATGACCATATCATGCCCCCGGAACACAGATCGATGGGTTTAGAGCCCTGGAACACACAGGAAACCGATAGTCCGCAGTCATACTGGTTACTTTTGTACCAGCACTTCTGCGGGATAGCTGTGGGAGGAGACGGGAAGCAATTAGCATGAGTAATTAACTGTGTGGATAAAACTGGGTGTGATTAACTTTCGTTGTTTACATAATACTCATTTAATGGATTTGAAGTGTACTAAATGAGGCAGTAGGCAAAGAACTTGGGTAGGTGTTTCACCAACGAGCGGGAAATGTTTAGGAAGTGCTGTAAAGGAGTTTTGGTCTCGGTGTTTATTATGATGTTGGTGCTATGTGGGACAAGACTGCATTGTCCAGCGTTGCTTATGAAACGAACATGCATTGAATCTGACACTGGTCAGGTTTTAATAATTTACGTTAAAGATGGTGAACAATAATCTAAGTGTAAATAATGATGATTTGGGATAGTAGGCCGATAGAGCTTGCTGGTAATACGAATATTGTATAGCGTCTATACGAGAGTGCAGGTGGAGTGGGTATGGTGAAGACAAGTATGCTGGGTGAGGGGGTTGTGCTGATGTTGGCAAGGACAGTGCGAAAAAAAAGGTCGCGTAATATAGCAAAGTTCTGCAAAACACTGAACATTTTTCCATTCATTTTTTAACACTCGCCACAAAAGAAAAACAACAAAAAACACCCCACATGCTACCAGGAATATAGACATCCTCAAGAGTAGGCAAAGTCGTTTGTGCTAAGGCCAAGGTCAGGTCACATGCTGCCAGCCCACCCGTATCCTTCTGTACAAGCACAGTGTCCACACCTCTGTTTCCGTTGTGTTTCAATCCAGAAGGATGCGAGTCGTTCAGCATCATGTTATACAAGAGTCTGAGGTCGACATTACTGTGTTGGGGAGCGTTGCCGGAGCCTGAGTCAAGAGGCCCTAAGAAGTCTTGAGACCCTGGAGGAACGGGAGAGTCGGTGGGGTGACTAACTTCTAAGCTGTCGACGAGGTCCTCACCGAAGGGCCCAGGGATGGTGGTGGTGCTCGTATCGCTGTAAAAATCGTCCGGGAACTTCTGTTGGGGGTCAGGAGACGACCGTGGCAGGCCGCATACGACCAAGATGGCTGACACCACCAGACGTTTCATTATCACGTGTGAGGATTCGCAGAGATTTCACAATGCTAAACCGAAAACTGGTGCTGCATCTCTTCGTTAATGTCGGGGACAGGGAGGGCTGACGGACGACATAGGTAATAGAGACTAAAGGGCTATTGTCTATGGATCCGCATATTCTATGAGGGACTATTCTATCACATTCGAAGGTCGAACATACGATTTAAATTTGTTCAGCTATCATGTATTTAATAATTTCAATAGAAATATCTTTAAGGAGTTAATCTCCTGAAAATGGCTTATATGGGAAACCTGAACACTGATTATAATGAAAATTTAGAGCTATTCCAGAAGTGTCTGGTACTCCTCCACCTTCCAGAAGTTCCAGTATCAAACATTTAAACCATGTTTGACTCGGACGGTAAAATGCTTAAGGCCTCTCATCCCGAGGACTCGGCAGTGGACGTCAGGTGCGAGAGGGGGGAAGAAGGGGTCGGGAGCCGGGTTCTCTTCTCGACAGCGCACTGTTGGTGACTGGCAGCAGTAGTTCGGCACTCACACCCCGGCCTCGCCACCACCCTCCCCTTCGCCTGTTGCCAGTCGCCAGTCGCCGCCACGCTCACGGTGCCACGTAGTGTTGCGTCACCTTTCCAATGCTTCAAGGTTTTCGTCTCTTAATTTGTATTGGTACCAATACTCTCGTCTCAACACAAGAGTAGCGTTACAACACCCAGTAGGAGCGTCGATCACAATAATAACTTGTGGTGGTGGTGCAGCAGTGGGTGGAGGGGCAACACAAACTTTCACTTGCGACAATACACTCACTCCGCTGCCCGCCGCCTCTATGCGAACTTACTTCCTCCCCATATAAATGTTATTCTCATATTCTTGCCAGAAAGAAGTTCGTGTGTACGATAGGACATTCCGAGAGATCTTGAGATCATATAAAGAGAAGGGGCTTAATTACTGTCGAAGAATTTCTGGTAGAAAGGTTCGATTCTTACGGTCGCAGCTGACCCTCCTTTCACGTTTTCAAGGCCGCGGCCAGAGTACCGCCTGGCTGTGTGCCATTGTGTCAACGGGCCATTGTTGTAGCTGTTGTATTTGATGTCACAACGGTGGCGACACAAGAGTCAACAGAGGAGGAGCGGAATATAATAACCCTAGATACACGTGGATCCGCCATACGCAGGTACAGCACAAAATGTCTTTGTCGAAAATCATTTCTCTCCAACTGCGTGATACGTCTTGACCAATTTAGATTGCCTTAAAGTAAATATATTTTAAACACTGGTGCTGCTATTGTGTTTGGAAAATTTTGTTACTGCACTAATTATAAAGCAAAACGTTAATTTGGCGAAGAAACACGTTTCGCACAAATATTGAGAGAGAAGGAACTGGTAACCGTTGCAGTGGACGTTCCAGACCTGAATGTGACTCAAACACGGAACGTAAAAGACCTTTGTTGCAGGGGAGAGTTTTAGGGGCAGCCAGCAACCACCGTCAGTATCAACCAGAGTCTCATGGTCTGGCTCGGTTATGGTGGCGTTCACCAGGTATATAATCCCTCTTCATCAACTCTGTGGTTGGAAGAAAATGGGAGAATGCAGAGGAAAGAAAGAAAAAAAGGGAAATACAGAGAGGGAGAGAACACTGAGGAGACACACAGGGAGAAGGGAAAGACATAGGGCGGGGTGAAGAACATGAGGGGGGAAGACGACGACAAATTAGGGGTGGGGGAGGATAGACGTTCAAGAGGGGGGAGGGAAGTGAGAGACATGCAGAGGAAAGGAAGAAATGCCTGATAGAGTGGGAGATAAGCCTGATGGAGTGGGAGATATGCCTGATGGAGTGGGAGATATGCCTGATGGAGTGGGAGAATAATACGAGGGGTAAGTGGAGACTAAAACTAGTTGATTGCACACGATATGCAAGTGAACAACTTGTTTAACCTATAGTGCTTCTATAAGTATGAGCACACGACGCCCATCCCCCCTTCCCCCAACGGCGTGGACCGCGCGACGCCCCTCCTCCCCCCCTCCAAGCACAGGGTGGGCCGCATCCTCCCCCCCCCCCCACCATACATGGGGTGGGCCGCCCCACAGAGCACCACCGCCACACTTGCCACACCGTTAATAGTTTTTATAGTTCCAGCAGAGCGTACCCCCCGCGCTCCCGGCCTCTCCGGTCCCGTCCCAAGTGAAAGGACACCACCAGCATGGACGGTCAAGATGGTGGCTACTCTGATAGGACGGGGGAAGGGAAGACGCCCAGAGAGGAAGGAGTGTAGACTGGGGGAGAGGGGAGATACCAAGAGATGAGAGGGGGGAGAGGAGATACCAAAAAGAGATGGAGGGGAGGGGAGGAGAGAGACACCAATAGAGATAGGAGGGGGAGAGAGGCGATACAAAAGAGATGAGGGGGGAGGGGAAGGAGACACCAAAAGAGATGAGAGGAGTGGAGGAGATACCAAGAGAGATGGGAGGGAGGAGATGCCAAATGAGATGGGAGGGGAAGAGAGATAAAAAAAGAGATAGTTGGGGGAGTAGACGAGACATCAAATGAGATAGGGGGGGGGGGCAGGATATAAAACACCAAGAGATATGGGAGAACCCAAGATGGAGAGGGATAGAGGAGTGGGGAGGGTAACTGGTGTGGGATTGTAGAGTATCACACCACACACACACACACACACACAACAACACAACACACACCCACACCCACACACACACACACCACACACACACACTGAATTACAGGCCAGTTTCCTTAACTTGTGTACCATGCAAGGTGATGAAGATCGTGAGGAAAAGGCTCGTAGAGCATCTGGAGGGAAATAACTTTGTAACGAACCACCAACATGGGTTCAGGGACGGTAAATCGTGCCTCACAGGGTTAATAGAATTTTATGACCAGGCAACAAAAATTAGGCAGGAAAGAGAAGGGTGGGCCGACTGCATTTTCCTGGATGCCAAAAAGCCTTTGACACAGTTCCCCACAAAAGGCTGTTAAAAAAGTTGGAGTAACAGGCAGGAGTAAAGGGAAGGTGCTCCAGTGGATAAGGAGTACTTAAGCAACAGGAAACAGCGAGTAACGGTGAGGGGGGTAGACATCGGAGTGGCGAGATGTCACCAGCGGAGTCCCACAGGGCTCAGTACTTGGACCCATCCTGTTTCTAATATATGTGAACGATCTTCCGGAGGGTATAGACTCATTCCTCTCAATTTTGCTGATGGTGCAAACATTATGAGAAGAATCAAGACGGATGAAGATAGACAGAGACTACAGGATGACCTGGATAAACTGGAGGAATCGTCTAGTAAATGGTTGCTAAAGTTCAACTCGGGAAAGTGTAAGGTGATGAAATTAGGCGAAGGGAGCAGGAGGCTGAACACAAGGTATCATCTGGGAGGTGAAATCCTGCAAGAGTCAAATAGAGAGAAAGATCTGGGGGTTGATATCACACCGAACCTGTCCCCAGTGGTCCACATCAAAAGAATATCATCAGCGGCATATGCTAGACTGGCCAACATAAGAACTGCCTTTAGAAACTTGTGTAAGGAATCTTTCAGAGACCCTGTATACCACTTATGTAAGACGAATCCTGGAGTATGCAGCTCCAGCCTGAGTCCATACCTAGTTAAACACAAGACAAAGTTACAGAAGATTCAGCGGTATGCCACCAGGCTCGTCCCGGAACTGAGAGGATTGAGCTACGAGGAAAGGCTAAAGGAGCTGAACCTCACATCCCTGGAAAACAGAAGAGTAAGGGGGGACATGATAACCACCTACAAAATTCTCAGGGGAATTGACAGGGTGGACAAAGACAAACTCTTCAGCACGGGTGGGACACGAACAAGGGGACACAGGTGGAAACATAGTACCCAGATGAGCCACGGAGACGTTAGAAAGAATTTTTTCAGTGTCAGAGTAGTTAATAAATGGAATGCACTAGGAAGTGATGTGGTGGAGGCTGACTCCATACACAGTTTCAAATGTAGATATGATAGAGCCCAATAGGCTCAGGAATCTGTACAACAGTTGAGAGGCGGGACCAAGAGCCAGAGCTCAACCCCCGCAAGCACAATTAGGCGAGTACAATTAGGTGAGTACTCACACACACAACGCACCAGTGAAAGAGGTGCTCATTTCCGTATTGTTTACATATGACGTCACGTTCCTCCACCTGTTCGTGTCAACAAACATGTTGCACCAGCTGATCTTTTGCAACACAGTTTAGCAATGGAAATCAACACAATATATCAACGTAACTCAATAAACATGTTTAAAGCAGAGTAAACCAGCTATTTGAGACTGAGCCAATGTTATACTAACCTACATTCTTTCAACCATACAAGATACTTAAGTTTAATGAACAAATCCTCAAGGGCCGTGACGAGGGTTCGAACCCTCGTCACAGTTCAACCCTTAAGTGAGATACTTAAGTTTCTTCAGAATTGGTGTCACATCTTTGGGGTTCACATCTCCACACGGCTAAATATCACTTTTTAATAATATGAAATTTTCAGTATTAAAAGCAAAATTTGACGGAGGCCAAAAATGCCTTTTAAATGTGTATTTTAACTTAATTTTTCAAGAAGCAATAACGTTAAAAAGTGGAAAATTACTTTTTTTTTCAGCCAAACCAAGCAAGTTCATCCAAGAACATCAAAATAAGAAATAAACAGCAATTAAACATGCAGTAATGATAAATAATTTATTACCAATACTTGATTAATATATATGAAGTTAGTATTACACCTGCCAGACCGCGTTGCATCTGTGGTAACTACAAGTATTAACGTACAACAGATGCACTATTGCCCTGTACATAGTCCTGGACTAAACTAAGACCTCGGTGTTTATACACCGAGGAGCTGGGCACACACACACACATACACTACGGTGTATATATCGGCCA